>JAODAL010036209.1:0-41980 GCA_025379985.1 Phyllomedusa bahiana
TATATCACAGAGTCGTTTCTCCCCCCTTTCATATAACCCTATATATCCAGAGCTCAGCTTCTTCCCTCTTTTTATATAACCCCTATATAATCACAAGTCAGCTTCTCTTCCCTCTATCATATAACCCTATTTTATCACAGAGCTCAGCTTCTCTCCCTCTATCTTATAACCCTATATATCACAGAGTCAGCTCTACTCCTCTATCATATAACCCTATATATCCCCAGAGCTCAGCTCCTCTCCCTTATCTTATAACCCTATATATCACAGAGCTCGCTTTCTCCCTCTTTCATATTAAAAAACCCCTTTATATCACAGAGTCAGCTCCTTCCCCTATCATATAACCCTATATATTTAAAAGAGCTCAGCTTCTCTATCATATTACCATATTTCACAGAGCCTCAGTTTCTTTTCCTCTATCCATATAACCCTTTATTCACAGAGCTCAGCTTCTCCCTATCATTAAACCTATTTATCAAGAGCTCTGCTTCTCTCCCTATCATATAACCCTTTATATACAGAGCTAGCTTCTCTCCCCCTATCATTTAACCCCATATAATCACAGAGCTCAGCTTCTCTCCCTCTATCATATAACCCTATATATCACAGGAGCTCAGCTTCTCTCCCTTTTATCACATTAAACCTATTTATCACAGCTCAGCTCCTCTCCTCTAATCATATAAACCCCTATATATACACAGAGCTCGCTTCTCTCCCTCTATCATATAACCCTATATAATCACAGAGCTCAGCTCCTTCTCTATCATATAAACCCTATATATCACAGAGCTCAGCTCCTCTCCTCTATCATATAACCCTATATATCACAGAGCTCAGCTCCTCTCCTCTATCACATAACCCTATATATCATAGAGTTTAGCTCCTCCCCTCTATTGGGTCCGTGTGAACATATGTTTTTAGATACGTGTTTGGATCAGTCTGTCGGACCCCAAACGGATCCAAATACGAAACTAACAAATAACTGTGATTTCCATTGCTTTTACTTTGAAACACGCATCGACCTTCAGATGAGTGATCGCTGATGCGTCTCACTGCGTCTTTTGGATCTGTTCAAAGAATTGTCATGTCAATTCTTGGTCCGAAAGAAGCAGCAGGAAACCTGTAATAATCTATAGGGTGCGATCCTACTGCAGCCAAACACAGATCCAAACACGTAGCTGTGTGTTGGATGCTTTTAGGATCTGAACGCCACTGCATTTTTGGATCCGAAATCGGATAAAAAAACGCCGTGTGAACATACCCTTACATTCAAAATGGAGAGGATTTCAGGGCTTGTGATCGAGATAGATGCCGGTACCAGAAGTGAGACGCGCACCTATCAGGCATTGATGGCGTATCCTAGCACTACGCCATCATGGTCTCTGGTGATACAGCTTCAGTGATGACACTCCACCTGTTGCTGGTGGAAGAAAACACAAGACCAGGGAGACGCTGCAGAGCCGGAGCTCTAACGGAGGAGGAGGGCAATGATGAGGGGGTTTTTGTTGTTTTTTTAAAACACCTGGACCACCCCTTTAATAATCTCAGTGACAGATGTCAAGCCATGTTTTTGAGTGTATTTTTGCAGGCGGTACTCATACTCAACACTGGGCAAATCAAGATGTTTTGAATATTTTGTCACCATTTGCATATCATTACCATGTCTATCGATCCTGTGACTTCCTTGATCCCAAGTCTTGTCCTTCTTAATGCTGCAATTTTAAAGGTTGAGGATCGTAGAATTTCTGCTGCCCTGCGCACATTTAATGCATATGTCCCCTATCTGTACGTCAGGTTAAAACTGCCCCCACACTTTAGAAAGCTGGCAGACCTACACTGGTGAATGTTTCTGCACTGTTAGGCCTCGTTCACACGGCTTATTTGTCCGCGGATTGGCGCCATACTCCGCGCTGGATTTGCGCTTCAGTACGGCGCCAATCCGTCGGAGTCATTACGGTAATCCACTGCTCTCATAGAGAACTATGGATTCCGTCGCTCCTACCCGCTCGGCGAATCCGCCGCGGGGGGAGAAAGTGACATGCACATTATCCTGGCGTAATAAGCGCCGTGGATAATGACAGTCTATGGGGCCGGGGAACGGTGCCCCCGCCGCGCTCCGGCCCCGCCCCGTCCTACCCCTTATTCACGCCGGATTTGCGAGCCCAATCCGGCTCACAAATCCGCCGTGAATAAGCCGTGTGAACATGGCCTTACAGGTTTCTGTTTTGGATGATGTTGATCCAGCGTTGGATTAATTACTTTAGGAAAATGGTTAAAGGGGTTGTCTCACTACATTGATTCCTCTTACCTCAGTCTTGTTTTCTCAGTTTCATTTTGAATTCAGGGTCGTGTTTACTGACTACTACTGACCTGCAGTAACAAGCTGCTGACAACATCAGGTCTGTAGCTATAGCAACCAGTGCTGGCAGCCTATCATGAGAGATTGAACAGGGCTGTAGCTATAACAACCAGTGCTGGCAGCCTATCATGAGAGCTCGAACAGGTCTGTAGTTATAGCGACCTGAGGAGCCGATGCAGCCCATACAAGAGAGGATATCTAGGTAGGACATTGTTAATGGACACATACTGCAAAGTGACTTGTTTGTGCAAGATCTTTAACATTAAAAGCAATCCTTGTAGTGAGACAACTCTTTTCAAGAGGGGTGGTGGGGGGAAGAGGTGATTTACATAAAGTGCTTTCCTTTTTTTTCTTTACCATTTAATTCCAGTGTTAATTATTGAAGAAACAAAATGATCAAACAGCCAAGGACTGATAGGGTCAGAATGGGAAGATCCATAGATATTGGTTCTCTCCTACCTTGAAAAGCCAGCCAACAGCCACTCCAATATCAAATTAATCATAGTAGATGGCTAGCTTATGATGGTAACCTGGCTCTTCTGAGCATCCTTGATGTGTGAGGTATGGGGGTAAAATTGAGAGGGGATCTGTGTTGACCTAAGGCTAAGCTCACATCGGGGGCTATGTTTTCCCATCTCAACAACGGACACCACCGTGTAAACCTGATGGAGCTTTTGTAGTTAATAGGGTTTGGAAGGCATCATGGGTCTCCTTCGTGAAACTGATCCCATGGCTTTCGTTTTCACCTCTACGCGAGAGAGTCTGACCGGATCATCCGAAGCAGATGAGAACCAAGCTTTAGGGTGACCAACAAAAATCAACTGCTGGCTGACACCAAGCACAGGCGATAGTAATGGAGACGTCCGACAAACATCTCTCCATAACTAACACTGGAGTACTATGGTAATAAAAAAAAAATAAAAAAAAAACAGAACACATTTTATTTAAATAAACACAGCTCAGACAACATCCATCTTTGATCATTTTATTAGAGCAATGGATACAACGCTGGTCCGACATAGTCCAAAAGGGAAATTTGTATGGACATTGGGGAAAAAGGACAGAAACACTACTTGGACAGTACCAAAGCCCACTCTAGTGAATCAGGAGAGCAGACAATTGCTGTCATCTGGACAGTACCTTGCTGGACAGAGGGAGCACTGCTGGACCTCCCTTCACTGGCAGCAGTGCATTGTGACTTCCATCAATGTCACCGCTGCAGTCATTACAGCACCCAGCTTTGGATGCAGTCAGGAAACCTCAGCCGTGGTGGGAGAGGTCAAATTCTAAACTGCCTCAACACCTCAATACTGATAGCACCCAACAGGCAGGTGCTGTCAGGAGAATGCAGCGGCGGCAGGAGAGGTCAGAATCTGCCGCTGCCCTCTCCCGATTCCATCCACTAGCTGGATGCCGTTTGTAAAAGACAATGGCGCCAGATGAGGCAGAAGCAATGCAGGAAGATGGATTCAATGCTCCCCCTCTGCCTTCTTCTGACACCATCCAACACTTTGTGCTGTCAGCAGAAGGCAGTGGTTAAGGGTGAACGTGCCTTTGTGGTAAAACCCCTTCAAGTCCCTCTCTGTAGGCCCACATATATAAGTGCCTGAGCATGTCATGCAGTGTCTCTCTCCACAGCTCGGCTCCTTACCTCCCACTATATACATACTTGATAAAGGCCTATCACGGCCGCAGCGTCGGACCGTGGGAATATCTAAACTGCAATTGTTGCATATTGCACCTAATGGAGAGCTGAGTAATATTCTGTAATCTTGTGACTTAAAGGGGTTGTCTCACTACAAGGATGTTTTTTTATATTAACGATCTTGCAAAAACAAGTCACTTTGCAATATATGTCCATTAACAATGTCCTACCTATTCCTAGATATCCCCTCTTGTATGAGCTGCATCAGCTCCTTAGGTCGCTATAGCTACAGACCTGTTTGATCTCTCCTGATAGGCTGCCAGTGCTGGTCGCTATAGCTACAGACCTGTTTGATCTATCCTGATAGGCTGCCAGCACTGGTTGCTATAGCTACAGACCTGGCTTCTACTACAGCCTAGTGGAAGCCAGTAAACACGCCCCTGAATTCAAAGTGAAACCAAGAAAACAGGACTGAAGTAAGATGAATCAATGTAGCGAGACAACCCCTTTAATATATCTAATTTTCTAACACTACCAAAAGGTGTGTCGTGGATTATCTATCTACACACACATTTTTATACACACACACATATACAGTATATATATCTCACACACACAGTCACATGCATAGATATATGCACACACATACTGTATATTCAGACACAAATATACTAAAGGATTTCTGCTCACATTTATGAGCCTTATGTGACGATCCAGGGGTCCATAAGCTCTCGGGATCACCTTCTTGGTTAGGCAGTTTCTCACGCATAATACAGTTCACTCCAACTACTTGATTTAAGACTGACCTTCACAGCTGTATTCTTCATTAAGCACTCAGCAGCAGTCAGTGTACTATATACATAACATAACCCCTAGGCCGTCTAGCCTCCATATAGTGCTCAGCACCATAAACCACAGCATTCCCACCGGGGTCCTCTGGTCTGGTCTTCCACAGATTACCAGCACCTGTTCTCCAGCCAGAGCCTGAAGCGCTCACACCCCTATTAATGAGCTCTCGCAGGTGGCCCCTAATAATCCCAATTACCTCAAGATCTGGAGTGGAGATGAACTTGGGGTGCTTTCACACAGAGCGTTTTTGACGTGTTTTTTTTGTGCAGGAAAGCACAGCAATTAATGTTTTTTTGTGCAGCAATGTACAGCATTAGTTCCTGTGCCTTTCTGCACCAAACACGCACCGTGTGAAAGCACCCTAAGAAAAACTTCAGAGACTTATAAGGGTGCTTTCACATGGTGTGTTTTTGACAAGTTTTTTGATGCGTTTTTTTGTGCAGAAATGTACAACGCATCAAAAAACTTGTCAAAAACGCACCATGTGAAAGCACCCTTATAAGTCTCTGCAGTTCTTCTTAGGGTGCTTTCACACACAGATGCGTTTTTGGTGCAGAAAGGCACAGGAATTAATGCTGTACATTGCTGCACAAAAAAATGCAACCAAAAACTGCAGCAAAAACACACCATGTGAAAGCACCCTTAGGCTGTGTTCACACAACTTTTTATTTGTAGTGAAATAAGCACATTTGTAAGCATGTTTTTTTCATGTGTTTTACATGCGCCGTCTTCACTCAATGTGGGTTTTGGTCCTTTTTTTTCCCTCTTTTTTTCAGTACAAGAATCTCCATGTTTTTTGGCACATTTACACACTAAGGGTATATTCACATGACGTTTTTCAGATCCGTTTTTTTATCCGTTTTTCGGATATCTAATATCTAACAATATGCAGCGTGATTTACATTAGTTTCAATGTAAAATGCGCATCTCCGTTCAGATGAGTGATCGCCGATCCGTGTTTATGTTCGTCTTTTCAATGAGTTTTTCGGATCCGTTTTAAGAATTTACGTCATTTCTGCTTGCGTTTTACGCAAGTGAAATCCCCATAGGAAACAATGGAGTGCGCTTTTGGAGCCCCGGAAAACGGATCCAAAAGCGCAACATACTTTTGGGTACATTTTGGATGCGCTTTTGATACGAAAAACGCATCAAATTAAAGTGTAATACACTAAATCGGCCCCTAGAGGTCTCGTTTGATGTAGAAGAACTATTTGAACTTTAGTAACCTAATGACCTACATTAGGAAGCCCACTAGGTGGCGCTATAACAATATTTTACATGTATTTCCTAGAATGCCTAATAGATGGCGCTATAACATTTTACATGTGTTTCCTAGAATGTCTAATAGAATTTCTAATAGAATGTCATAATGTACACGCGGGGAGATAAGTGACAAGTCAATTACTTGTAGTGAATACGCGCCGCGAGTAATGACTGTCTATGGGGTCGGCGGGCTGCCCCCCCCCCCCCCCCCCCCGCACCGCTGAAGTACGCGCATATCAGCGCGACTTCCTAACACCCGGCGTAATTGCAGGGCGAACTGTACGCCCTGCAATTACGCCGTGTGAACATAGCCTTAGACTAAACAGTTCTAACCTGCGGCAGATTTACCAACACAGTGATAAATTTGCCGCATTGTAAGACTGTCTGGTCTAACTTACAACTGTCTAACAGACACTATTGATAAATGTGCCCCACTGTGGTTTTTTCGCTCTGCTTTGGGCGCTGAAAAAGAAGCGTCATGTCAATTCTTGAAGCGCTTTCAGTGCTGAAAATCTCCATAGGAATCAATCAAAGCTTCAAAACCTCGGCATGGTTTTAGATGCCATTTTTGTCATGATTTTCCCCCTGGCTATTAATTTGTATGGGTGTTTCAGAAAGAAAACAGTATTACCAGTGCAACTCAAAAAATAAGAATATCACTGAAAAGATAATTGATATCAATAATTTAAGTCAAATAGAGAAACCCATATATTGTATGGACTCATTACAGTATGAATGACAAGGTTTAATACAACACATTTGTGACCCCTATAACTAATAAAAAGATAGTCCTGGAGACCCCTTTCATTATCAATGATATTCTAATTTTTTTGAGATGCACTAGTAGAAAACCTAGTCCAAATCCTGATCAAATCAAGGTTTTGACATGGATTTGGACGCTGAAAATTAAGCGTCCAATTGGCCGTGTGGACACACCCTTATACAGCAGAGAAACTGCTCCCTCCCTCCAAACAGGGTTGGTTCACATCTGTGTCTCAGGTTCCGTTCAGAATTTCCATTGCAGAGGGGAAAACGGAAGCCATGGGACCCGTTTCACAACAGACACTCAAGGCGCCAGATGGTCCCTATTAATTACAATGGGTCTGTTGGGTCTTCACCCTGGTGTTCGTCATTGAGATGGAAAAAAAACAGTACTATTTTTTCCCCGTCATTCCCAACGGAACATGGATTGGAGGTTCCCAATCGCCAACACAGGTGAGTTATACCTTAGGGTATTTTCACAAGGCTTATTTTTGGGGGCCTTTCGCAGCGTAATACGCATAATAAGCAGGGAAAAGAGCCCCATAATTACGGTAATTTCTAGCTCTCCTAGAGAACTATGGATTACTCCTTGTCCCCCCCACGCGTACAATACGATCGTATTGTAGGCGTGGGGAGATAAGTGACATGTCAATTGTTTGCCGTGAATACGCGCTGCGAGTAATGAATGTCAATGGGGCCGGCGGGTTGCCACCCCCCCTCCCCCTCCCGCACCTCAGGAGTACGAGCTGATCAGTGCGAGCTCCCGAAACACATGATGTATTGCGCGCAGACTGTTACAATCGTGGTGAACAAACCCTTAGGCCTCGTTCGCACGCTTAATTTGGGAACGGATTGGCGCCGTACTCCGCCTCGGATTTGCACTTCAGTACGGCGCGCGAATCCGTCGGAGTCATTAACGGTAATCCACTGCTCTCATATAGAACAGTGGATTCCTTGCTCCCTCCCCGCTCGGCAAATCCGCCGCGGGGGAAAAGTTACATGTCACCATATCCATGCGCAATACGCGCCGTGGGGTAATAATGCAAGTCTATGGGGCCCCGGAGCGGCGCCTCCGACCATCCGAGCTCCAGCCCCCCCCCGTCCCGCCCCTTATTCACGGCGGATTTGTGAGCTCAATACGGCTCACAAATCCGTCGGGAATAAGCCGTGTGAACACGGCCTTACTCGGTAGTGAACAGAGGATTGCTACACAGAGATCAACTCATAGAGAGGATGACAGAGCAGGTGCGGCCACCAGCAGTCAGCTCATTAGATGGACATGCACAACGCTATACACTCTCAAACCCAGGTGGCGCCATACTCTATAACGAAATATAATAAACATTGTGCATTTTAATGATATACTTTATTGCTGGAAACCCCCTTCACTAAACAGGTCTACTCCCGGACGCCCCCGAGCCGCACGCCTTGTGTACTCACCTTTTCCAATGACTGCCACAGAATCCTCCGACAAGGGACTGGTCATGTCGTGGTCATTGTTATGCTGCTGGAAATTAGATGCTGATGTTGTGATACCTACGAATAGAAGAATATCCAAATTACCTTCAAAAGATGGGAATGTTTCAGGCACGGTAC
Organism: Phyllomedusa bahiana; assembly: GCA_025379985.1. Classification (NCBI taxonomy): domain Eukaryota; kingdom Metazoa; phylum Chordata; class Amphibia; order Anura; family Hylidae; genus Phyllomedusa; species Phyllomedusa bahiana. The sequence goes on from JAODAL010036209.1 coordinate 8,475, forward strand.
TCTATGGGTATGAATTTTGAGGGGGCAGTTAAGTATCAGAAAAATTAGGCTGGGCCATTAAAGAGGTTGAAGCTCCCTCTTTTTAATTTCAAATATTGTGCAGAGCCTGTAAAAAAAAATTCACCTCTGTACTAACGTTCATTCCCGCATTCAGTTGTCATCAGTTTCATGCAACACTGCCCAATGTCACCATTCAGAAGTGAAGGCTCCTAAGGCTATGATCACACGATGTAGGGCGGCGGATACAGCACATCGGGTCTTGCGGGTGCGCGCGCTAATACGCGTATACTCCCGCGGTGAGGGGGGAGCGAGAGCCTGCCGGCCCCATAAGACTTTCATATACTCCCGGCACGTATTTATTTTTTTACGCCACAATAATTGGACATTCACTATCTCACCCCCGCTCGCCGTATTGTACGAGCGGAGAGAGGAGATGTAATCCATAGTTCTCTATGACAACTATGAATTACCAGAATTTCGGCACACATCTCGCCCGTATTAGAGCGCAAATAGTGTGAACATACCCTAACAGTGACGTGGCGTTGGGCGCGGTTCATATACAGCGGAGGACCCAGGGACCGAATCTCTGGAACGAATGTCAATGCAGAGGTGAGGGTTTTTTTGTGTTTTTTTTTTTTTACAGGCTTTGCACCATATTAGAGGTTAAAGGGCTTGTCCAGCTCTCCTTAATTTTTTGAGTCACGTGACCACTTGCAACCAATCACAGGCTGCAGTAGTAGCATCCCATTTAGCCAAAATCTGGAACACAGCAGATGATTGGTGGGGAGGACCAGGAGGTGCATTGCTGGAATAAGCGGAGTGTCGGAGGTGAGAAGCGGTTGTTTTGGTTTTTATTCTTGCTTCCAGCCTCAGCCACATAACTTTGTTTACAAAAAAAAAAATGGGGAGGTGGCCAATGCCTTTAATAGTCCATTGTAAGGGTCCAACATTCGGCATACCCACGGCAGTGTCCCAACACTCCGGCAAGCATCCCATCCCCTTCATTGTTTACCAAGCGCTGTCATTTTTCTAGTGGCTGTATGTGCTTTTACAGGTCAATTCTGCTCACTTTAACAGGACTATGATGCTCTAAGCTGTAATACCAGGCACAGCAAGGTAACAGGGTGAGTCATCGAGAGGTGGGGCCGCCCTTGTCGGGGCGATTCTCCTACCTGTTACCAGGGTGAAACAGGGACTGTACTGTATCCCGTTTTACTGTTTTCTGACTATATGATCTGGATTTAATTTATCTTGCCTGTATAAGTGTCTAGGTGATTATTCTGAACCTGCGAGGTGTTCAATTTGGTTATGTTTTTTTTTTATGTATATTGAGTAAAAGTTATATTTTAGATGGAGGGGTTTTTCTTTCTGCGATTTCTTATGTGTATATGGAACCCTGGTAAATAGTGTTTATCTTCAGTGAATATTCAGGCACAGCAGCTACCAATATGACAAAGCTGTGACTGGTAAACAATGAAGGGGATGCCATGCCTGCCAGATTGTTGCGGCCTCTTCAAACAGCTGATTACTTAATTACTGGTCTTCCTGAGAGCTTCCCCCCCCACAGATCTGACATTCTATATAACTGGAGAACCAGTATTTCAAGGGGTTGTCCACTGTAAAAAAAAACAAAAAAACAATGAGATTATATACATACATATTTCATTTATTTTTTTTTATTGGACAACCCCTTTAATAAGGGTGTTCCTGAAAACAAGAGCCAAAAATTAATATTGTAACCCTGTTCAAAAGGAGAGTCTGCAAGAAACACTGCTTCTGGGATCCACTGCACCAGCCCCAAGAACCACCACATGCCATGTATCTGGCTGCTGGCCTGTAGTGCACCACCAGGGAACTTGTGCCCCCAGGGCTTTAGGCACCAGTAAACTCCACACTCCTTACATACCTACAGGTGCTTCACAATCATTTAGAAAATCAGCCAAAAGTGTTTTTTTCTTTTTTTTTCAGTAATTCAATTCAAAAAGTGAAACTCATTATATAAAGTCATTACAAACAGTGTGAACTTTTTCAAGTGTTTTTTTCTGTTAATCTTGATGATTCTGGCTTATAGTCTAGGAAAACCCAAAAGTCATTATCTCAATAACCCAACAGAATAATTATATAAGACCAACTGTAAAAAAAATTTTGGAACACAGATATGTTGGCCAAATGAAAAGTACAGTAAATACACTCAATACTTGGTCGCGGCTCCTTCTGCATGAATGACTGCATTAATGTGGTGTGGCATGGAGACGATCAGCCGGTGGCACTGCAGAGGTTTCATGGAAACCCAGTTTGCTTTGATAGCAGCCTTCACCATTGTTGGGTCTGGCGTCTCTTATCTTCCTTTTGACAATATCCTATAGTTCCTCTGGGTTAAGGTCTGGCGAGTATACTGGCCAATCAAGCACAGAGATACTGTGGTTATTAAACCAGGTATTGGTACTTTTGGCAGTGTGGACAGGTGCCAAGTCCTGCTGAAAAATAGAAATTCCATCTCCAAAAAGCTTGGTCAGTAGAGCGAAGCCTGAAGTGCTCTAATATGTCCTAGTAGACGGCTGCGCTGACTTTGCTCTTGATAAAACACAGTGGACCGTTACTAGCAGAATGTACATGGCTTTCCCAATCCCATCACCGATTGTGGAGGCTTCCAACACTAGAGCCTCAAAGCAAGCTTGGATTGTGGTCTCTCCAGACTCTGGGACCTTGATTTCCAAATGAAATGCAAAATTTACTTTCATCTGAAAACAACACCTTGGACACTGAGCAACAGCAGTCCGGTTCTCTCTCTCCTTGGCCAAGGTAAGACGCTACTGAGGGTTGTTTATTAAAGGGTCATGAGTGGCTTGGACACATGGAATTGCGACACCAGTAGGCCATGTCCGGAAATTCCTGTGTGTGGTGGCTCTTGCAGCACTGTACTCCCATCAGCAGTCCCTCCTTGTGAGTCTCCACCCAAATTTTTAAATGCCTATTCTTAACAATCCTATCACGGCATGCGATTATCCCGATAACCTTGTTGCACCCTACTCTTTCGTATGACACTCACACTTTTTTCCTTCCACTCAACTTTCCATTAATTTGCTTTAATACAGCTCTCTGTGAACAGCCAGCTTCTTTAGCAATGACCTTCTGTGGCTTACCCTCCATGTGAAACGTGTCAATGATTGCCTTCTGGACATCTGTCAAGTCAGCAGTCTTCCCCATGACTGTGTCGCCTACTGAACCAGACTAAGGGACCGTTTAAAACACTTAGGAAGCCTTTACAGGTGTTTTGAGTTAATTATTCTAATTTTCTGCCTCAAGATTAACATAAACAAATACTTGGAAAAGTTCTCTCTATAATGACTCTATATATGTTTCACTTTTTGAATTGAATTACTGAAAAAAAAAACTTCTGTCTCATATTCTAATTTACTGAGAAGCACCTGTATACCACTGGCTTTGTACAAGCGTACCTTTTATAGGCTTTGAGGCTCTCTGCAGATCTTTCGGTGGATGTCTATTAAAAGTGGGGGCAATCTCCTTGGAAAAACTCTCATCAGCATCCACGTTCCCGTTCCTGTAGTTCATTCGCTGTCCAATCACGGTCACCGGCTTGTCATTGACTGTGGTTCCTGTGTCATCAAAAAGTGGGGGTCAGAGAGTAAGAAAGGTCACCGGACAATACTGTAAGGGGATGATCACACGGCGTGTTGGATCCATTTTGGATTCGAAAAATGTATCCAAAAGCGCTGCGTAAAAAGCATCCAACATGCAGGTGCGTGTTTTGCTGCAGCAGGAAGGCAGATTTAAATAGGGCCATCGCTCGAGGCCTCAGCCCTGCGTCTGCGCGTTCGTAGAGCCTGCCACAGAGCTTTACAAACTCTGAGCGTTCATTGAACGAGATTCCATCCCCCCATCTCCGACTGTCGGACGTGACGGCTGAAAACTCGCATTGTAAACACGCACCGGCGATCACTCGCTGAACACTGATGCGTGATATATTTGACCCCCTATGCGTAAGAGCAATACCGACCTAAATCACACTGCACATTGTTAGATGCGTGTTTGGGGCTGTCTAGGGTCCGAAAAACGGATCCAAACACACATCTAAAATCAGATCCAACACGCTGTGTGAACCAATCCGAAGTGAATTGCTTAGGCAATAGCCTAATATTTGCAGGATAAGAAGCAGAATGTGGCAGATGATTAGGTGAATCTCACAGGATCCATTGTGTCTCAAGGTATGTGTTCAACCAGCTACAGAGATGCAGCTCATTGAAAATGGAGGTGCCGTAGTGCCATGATTTATACAGGCGGTCCCTGGTTACAAGCAAGATTCTGGAGGTTTGTTCTTAAAGGGGTTGTCCACCTTATAAGAACATCAAAGCAGTAGCTCCAGGGCCCTCAAGAAAATAAACTACACTCACCTTCCTCCAATCTCCGCTTCCAGCGCCGTGTCTCCTGTCTTAAAGGGGTTTTGCCAGGAAGAGAGTTGTTACCTCCTTACTAGCACAGAGAAGAATATAAACAAATCATGCCGAGTCATGAACGCTGCAGGGGTGAGGAATAAGGGAGCGTCTCAAAAGTTAACTCAAATAATGACTTTACAACAGTGGTTTCTCTATGCAGCAGAGAGACTCATACACTGCACTTTCTACCCAGCCCCTTCAAAGCTCATTCATTTTCCCTGTCATCAGATAAGAAGTGTTTCGCGGAAGCGCAGCCTGTCAGCTCCTCTGGTAGTGTCTAATGCAAACTTTCAGGTAACTAAGGGGGACTGAGAAATGCTGTAGCTCTCACAGTCTTCACTTTTTGTAATAACATATATTTAGAAAATTGATTAAATACCCATTGTGGACGATCCCACGTCAACATTACATCGTGGCAAAACCCCTTTAAGTTTTCATTCTGTCACTATCAAACAGGGGACGACACCACTTCAAACAGTGATGCAAGTAGAGGCCCATCACTGGCTGCAACAGTGAAAGAATGAAAACAGAAGAGAGGGGAGACACAGGCGCCAGGAGCTGCTAATTTTATTTTCTTACCAGTTAGAAAGTCCCTTTAAGTGGAATTTGTATGGAAGCTGGAACAGGCACCTCTTTTTGTTAACGCACCTATAACCTTTGTTTTGCAGTGTTGGACCCTGTTCAGAAGAAGTCCCATGACTTTCTATCCCTCAGGAAAATAATATTGGACCTGCACACTTTGGTACTCCGAGGGCTCAATGGGAGGATTTCTATTTCAGCTATATGTCCTCTCTGAATCCTTGGCACACCTCTTCCTGAATTCATGAAATGTCTATCATTCATTTACAGCAAACGTATAGATTAACAGGTACAGCAACTCTCCACGGTGCAACCATCATGTGAAACACTGCAAATGGCAATGTGGCGAGTCCAGATAATACGACGTTTGAGCTTGGGGTGGCCTTCTTCCAGTCACATCTTGAAGACGACAGTCTGGTGGCACATGTGCAATTGGCTGCAGCACCTAGCATGCAACTCCACTAAAGGAGTGTGGCAATGCCAAGTTGCCTAAAGCTAAAGTAAATGGGCAGGCTAAGAACGGAGGCTATTGTTGGGCATGAATCATCATGTTGTTACACAGATCCAGCTTCAGGCTCCCACTTCCTGTTCAGGCTGTGTGCGGTTCTACAGCTTCAGGCTCCCTCTTCCTATTCAGGCTGCAAGCGGTTCTACAGCTTCAGGCTCCCACTTCCTGTTCAGGCGGGGGGTGGTTCTACTGCTTCAGGATCCCACTTCCTGTTCAAGGTGTGGGCAGTTCTACAGCTTCAGGCTCCCACTTCCTGTTCAGGCTGTGGAAGATTCTACAGCTTCAGGCTCCCTCGTCCTGTTCAGGCTGCGGGCGGTTCTACTGCTTCAAGCTCCCACTTCCTGTTCAGGCTGTGGGCGGTTCTACAGCTTCAGGCTCCCTCTTCCTATTCAGGCTGCGAGCGGTTCTACAGCTTCAGCCTCCCAATTTCTTTTCAGGCTGTGGGCAGTTTTATAGCTTCAGGCTCCCATTTCCTGTTCAGGCTGTGGATGGTTCTACAGCTTCAGGCTCCCACTTCCTGGTCAGACTGTGGGTGGTTCTACAGTTTCAGGCTCCCACTTCCTGTTCAGGCTGTGGGCAGCTCTACAGCTTCAGGCTCCCACTTCCTGTTCAGGCTGTGGGCGGCTCTACAGCTTCAGGCCCTCACTTCCTGTCCAGGCTGTGGGCAGTTCTACAGCTTCAGGCCCTCACTTCCTGTCCAGGCTGTGGGCAGTTCTACAGCTTCAAGCTCCTAACTTCCTGTTCAGGCAGTGGGCTGACATTTCGGCTCTGCTATTCCTAACAGAGCCTGCTTAAGGGTCATTGGCGATGGAGAGCTTTTAACAGCAGGGCATAAAGCTACAAAGTTCTAGAGGGTTAAAGTTTGTCAGTAAGAAAGATAAACAAGCTCCTGTTCTGCGGATAAGACACAGCAGGGAGTGACATCACCATCCCGACCATAGATGCTAGAGCAGAGGGAGGTTGTTGTTAACCTAGGGAAGCTTGTGTTGTGTACGCAAGCAGTATATAAGAACTGCTCTAGTTCTAAAAGGAAGCAAAATCAGAACAAATATATTGGGCAATGGTCTTTATTAACCTTTGCCTATAGGTTTAAAGCTATTAAACAATGTGGTGAGAATACCCCTTTAAGTTTGAGTTGGAAGCAAGTCAGATGTCTAAATCAGGGCTTGCCTGTATACAGACAAGTGATGTGAGGAATATGCTATTCATCAACCAGATATCACTGCACACATGTAACCAATGTAGTCCATGGATACAGGCTTTACAAAACCTAAGATCCCTGGCGCTTTAGAAGTACGCACTGGCCGGCACGTACTTCTAAATCACCCACCATATTGCGACGCGTACAGTATGCGCCGCAATACGCCGTGTGAACATACCCTTACTCCGCTCCAACCCAGCACTGCTGCTGTCCAGTCTTCCCAGGTCTTCTGTTTAATCTGTGCTTTTGGCAATCGGAACCAGTTAGCGGATGCAGCCGGCCCAATGACATTTTCTGACATCACTATTCCAGTGAAGAGCTAAGAACTGCAAGGCGAGGCAGTGCACGTGACCGCTGCAGCCGCTAATTGCTTCCGAGCTCCCGGACTTAGACATAAACTGAAGACGGTGCTGGAATACAGCAGAGCATAGAGACCAGTATCAGGGTTTTTATTCTGTCACACTAACAGGCAGTCTGTTTTTGTTTTTTTAATTATTGGAAACCTCCTTTAAAAATGGAAACCACCAAATAAATATATTTTTACAAATTAAAACAAGATACCAATACATATGCTTGTCTTGTTAGTTTATCTAACTTTCTCATTGTAGATTTTTTTTGTTTCTGTTGTCTGTATAGGATTATGGGGGCGGCCATCTTGCCTGAGCGGCTTTTAACAGCATTTAGAGCGATGCTTTACAGCAGCTTCATGGACATAGGAGCCTGTGAACAGTAGCAGACCCATTGACTTCTATAGGAGAGTGTTGTGAGCATGCTCTGTGACCTGGGAAGAAGTCAGTGTGCAGGGAGGAGGAGAGGGGGAGCTGTGATATTTCCTATTGTGACTGGTGGATCCTGTGCTATCTATACACATTAATGTCACTGTTGTGGACGGAACCGCAAAGGGGCTCGACGTCCTAGTGGGGGGTCAAATCAGTATGTGCCAGAGAAAGAAATCACAAACTGACAGCCTTCAGTCTAATGAGTTCTCTAATTCTTTAATGCAAATCACCGATACATATAGACAATCGTGGACGATGTGACATACATCCACCCTCTTTATTGGTTCTTCTTATCTATTGCTTTGACTAATACAGTCCCCCTTTGTCTCAGAGAGCCAAAATAGTTAAAGGAGTTGTCTCATTAATAGCTTTCAGCCTCTGTCTGTGAATGGGAGTTGAATTGAGGGGCGTGCTAGCTTCTCTGCCTCTTCCCCCCTCCCCTCAGCACACAGGCAGCTATCCGCTGGTAACTTCGATACAGCAGGGGGATTGCTGCCAGAGTTAACCCTGTGTGCCTGCCTAGAGAGGTCTATGATTGCTAATAGCAGAGGGGCTGCAAGTGTTCCTATACCCTCTGCTTAGCTTACATATCTCCACATCTCCAGCAACAGCAAACAACCCTCTCAGAACAGAGGCAGGGAAGCTGCAAAGTGTTACTCAGGATGTGTCCCTAGTCCAGCACAGCATAAAGTATTCACATGCCTGATCTGTATAGTATTCGTATAGTCACAGTTCCACAGACATATCATGATTATAGTAACAGACAGGGTCACTGCTGTCACATCTATCTGTGTAGAGAGCTGGAGGAAGCAGGCACACACAGGGTTAATCCAGGCAGCATGGACACAGACTCCAGAGTCCTCCCTCCCCCTCCCTGCACTACAGAAGCATTCTGTGCGGGAGGGGCTCTCTGCTCCGACCTGTCTTCAAAGGTGATGAGTCATTCAGACCTGACAGCCAGTAAGATAAGGATCAACAGGTCGGCTGCTATAGAAATTTGAGAAGCTGATGCACTCCTATGAACAGGGCTAGCTCAAAATCAGTAGGACATTTGTAATGAACATATATTGCAAAGCTGCTTGTTTTTTAAAGATCTTTTAATTAAAACCCAATCATTGTAGCGAGACAACCCCTTTAAGGCCAGTGGCCATCTTGGTTACTTCTTGACACAACAGGGTGTGCCTGGACACAGACGCCATCTTGTGGGCGAAATAGACATTTCACCTAATACATTCCATAACATCACCTTTCAGTGTAATCTTGCCTGTGCGGATAATGAGGAAACTGCTGAGAAGTTATCTCCACAGAATATAATGTGTCAGACTATTATTAGGCCTAGTAGCCAAATTGAAAACTGCAAGATTTCAGGGTTCTTTAAAAATATTGATATTGAAAGTTAATAAAGTAAAAAATAAAAAATCCTGAAGAAGTGTGTTTAACATAAAAACAGGAGTTAAACAATAGGTCATTCTCTGAAGACACTGCCTACTGACCTTCAGGACTGAAATCTGTATTATTCTCACTCTTGTCTTCTCAGAACCATAATTTATTTTCTCACTGTTTCGTCCAAGTAGAAGCATGAGTCTTTTTGTTTTTTATTTGCAGGAAGAGACTATTCTTTTATTACCACCCTTATAGGAGATTACATATGTGCGTGTATATACATATATATATATATATATATATATATATATATATATATACACACACACACACACATACACAGACACACATATAGCGCCTCCTATAAGGGTGACAATAAAAGAAACACTTTCTGCATTAAAAAAAATCCTCATGAATATATATATTTTATTTTGTAAGGAGAATACAAATAAAAAAACACCATTTTTGGTTCTGCATCCTTTGCTATTTATTGATGTCAGTCGCCGGGATCAGCTCACCTCTACAGGACACTGGAAAACTCACCTTGGGGGAGCCCATCCGGCTTTTTAAGCCCCTCTTTGTTCCGTGCAGAAAAGACTCTCGCTGGCCGTAATTTTGAAACCACAGTCACATCAGACCTGTAATTGCAGAGATCAACGTCATCAGTGACATAAGGATCGGCATAATTACCCGGCAGTATATAGACATATACATTTAGTGGTCACGAGTTTCATGTTTGTAGCGCTGCCCAAAAGGTCAAACGGAGACCACGAGGAGCGGATGAAGCCCAGGATTCTGCATCAGGAGAATGCATCAATTTTAGTGCAGTATGAAGCAGATTTCTGGTCCTAACCGATCGATTTCACCCTACAAATAAGGTAATGTTGGCAGAAGCGTAGGGTAACCCACCATTATTTTCTGGTGACCTGACTGCTTGAAGATCACACCAGCACACTGGGGCACAGTTACTGTGGATATTGTGCTACAATTCTGGCACAGTTTGCAGTAAAATATTGACCTACATGCTTTCTACTATTTGTATTATGTGCTTTCGAATGCTTTTAGACACTTATTTGCCATGTACAACAAAGGAGCGTGTCTTTGTGGCTTAACGTGTGGCACCAAAACATTGGCAGAATTATTGGCTCATACTATGGCAACCAACAAATGTTGGAAAGTTGGACAGAAGTGTGCAACTGATTTATCATACATACTGGCGCACTGTAAGACTGTCTAGTCTAAGTGTACACTAAGTATTAGGATAGTAGCAAAGCAACCTATTTCCCAAAGACGAGTGAGGAAGACAAAAATTAATTATAAACCCAAGTCGTCCAAACCTTTAAAATTGAACTTTTACTAGAATACTTTGAAAAAACATTTTTTTGGGGTACACAATGTATAATCTGGAACATCAACACCCAGTAAAAAATTCAGGGAGTCTCCAGGATCTTACTGTCCCTCAAAAAAGACTTAATCCTCTTCTGGCCCTGAGCGGGGAACCTGCCCCGAAAAGGATGATCCACAGAAGCTGTCCTCTATCACACCCTATATCTGGCACCTGTTTCTATTTTTATTCATGGCCATTCTGTTCTTGGGGAACACAAGTGTTTAGCAAAACTGATATATCCGGAATGGCTTCAAGTCTTGGGCTATAGAACGTGGTAATCATTAAAGGGATTTTCCATCACAACTCTGACCCACACCTATCTCAAGAACGGGCCCAGAAAACTCTCAATTAAAATGGTTACTCTCCATTTATTTCAATGGGAGTTCCGAGTAACAGAGGTGGGACCTGCACCTATCTCCATAAAGACCCCTTAATCTGAAAGGAGAGGCGATCACGCTTGTAGGGTCACTCTATATTGATTTCAATGGGAGTCCAGGAGTACAGCCCAGCAGTAGCATTTGCCTGTACCAGGAACTCCCATTAAAATGAATGTAGAATAACCAAACCAAGCACGGTCACTTCTCAGAACGGAGAGTTTCATGGGCCCATTCTGAAGACAGGCATGGGACCTGCACCCATCTGACATTGATGGCATATCCTATTCATATATCATCAATGTATGAGATGGCAACACCCCTTTAACTGCTGTCATATATGTACAGAATATTAAAGAGTGATGCACATGGACAACACTTTCTTAAGGAGAAAAAAAAAACGCTTCCCCTAATGACATCAGCACATACTGTCCTGGCGACTGGAGGCCCCGACAAGGAGTTGTCACCTGTGTGAAAGCCACCAGAAAGGCTACAAATGCTCTGATTTATACCTATGCAATGCTGAATGTCCTCTGTAGTTCTCAGGGGATATCTATGTCCACTCATTGATGTAGATCTAGCAGAAGGGGTTAATGTTCTGGGCAGCGTGGGGGGGGTTATCCTTCCATGGGTCACACCACATTCCTCCAACATGAGTTCACCAGTCCTGGTTACTATTTAACTCCAAATGTGCACTGATTCTAACACTTTTTGGTTATGCAGAGAGGTCAGTGAAATCAAACACATCGGTATCGGTGCCCAGGACTATAGACAGCCATATCCTAACACCGAAGGTTCAAAAGGAACAAATGAAGGACATTTACAACCAAATATTGTTTACTATCCAATATTCACCAGTGGTTTTATGAGGAAATATTCACTGGGTAACTGAAATATGCTGTAACCATGGAGGACCAGTGTGGCGTTACCACCCATTACACTGGCGGGGGTAACCTTAAAATGACACTATCATCCCCGGCACTACCATCCATTAAACTGGTGCAGCATAACTAGTCATGACCCTTATACGGCATAACTGTCCCTTACACTGACACAGCATAACTGTCCCTTACACTACCATCCCCTACACTGACACAGCATAACTGTCCCTTACACTACCATCCCCTACACTGACACGGCATAACTGTCCCTTACACTACCATCCCCTACACTGACAGGGCATAACTGTCCCTTACACTACCATCCTCTACACTGACAGGGCATAACTGTCCCTTACACTACCATCCCCTACAATGACACAGCATAACTGTCCCTTACACTGACACGGCATAACTGTCCCTTACACTACCATCCCCTACACTGACATGGCATAACTGTCCCTTACACTGACACGGCATAACTGTCCCTTACACTACCATCCCCTACACTGACACGGCATAACTGTCCCTTACACTACCATCTCCTACACTGACACAGCATAACTGTCCCTTACACTGACACGGCCTAACTGTACCTTACACTACCATCCCCTACACTGACACGGCATAACTGTCCCTTACACTGACACGGCATAACTGTCCCTTACACTACCATCCCCTACACTGACACGGCATAACTGTCCCTTACACTACCATCCCTTACACTGACACAGCATAACTGTCCCTTACACTACCATCCCCTACACTGACACGGCATAACTGTCCCTTACACTACCATCCCTTACACTGACACAGCATAACTGTCCCTTACACTACCATCCCCTACACTGACACAGCATAACTGTCCCTTACACTGACAAGGCATAACTGTCCCTTACACTACCATCCCCTACACTGACATGGCATAACTGTCCCTTACACTGACACGGCATAACTGTCCCTTACACTACCATCCCCTACACTGACATGGCATAACTGTCCCTTACACTACCATCCCCTACACTGACACAGCATAACTGTCCCTTACACTGACACGGCCTAACTGTACCTTACACTACCATCCCCTACACTGACACGGCATAACTGTCCCTTACACTGACACGGCATAACTGTCGCTTACACTACCATCCCTTACACTGACACGGCATAACTGTCCCTTACACTACCATCCCTTACACTGACACAGCATAACTGTCCCTTACACTACCATCCCCTACACTGACACGGCATAACTGTCCCTTACACTACCATCCCCTACACTGACACGGCATAACTGTCCCTTACACTGACACGGCATAACTGTCCCTTACACTACCATCCCCTACACTGACACGGCATAACTGTCCCTTACACTACCATCCCCTACACTGACACGGCATAACTGTCCCTTACACTACCATCCCCTACACTGACACGGCATAACTGTCCCTTACACTACCATCCCCTACACTGACACAGCATAACTGTCCCTTACACTACCATCCCTTACACTGACACGGCATAACTGTCCCTTACACTGACACGGCATAACTGTCCCTTACACTGACACGGCATAACTGTCCCTTACACTACCATCCCCTACACTGACACGGCATAACTGTCCCTTACACTACCATCCCCTACACTGACACAGCATAACTGTCCCTTACACTACCATCCCCTACACTGACACAGCATAACTGTCCCTTACACTACCATCCTCTACACTGACACAGCATAACTGTCCCTTACACTACCATCCCCTACACTGACACAGCATAACTGTCCCTTACACTGCAACGGCATAACTGTCCCTTACACTACCATCCTCTACACTGACACAGCATAACTGTCCCCTACACTGACACGGCATAACTGTCCCTTACACTACCATCCCCTACACTGACACGGCATAACTGTCCCTTACACTACCATCCTCTACACTGACACAGCATAACTGTCCCTTACACTACCATCCCTTACACTGACACGGCATAACTGTCCCTTACACTGACACGGCATAACTGTCCCTTACACTACCATCCCCTACACTGACACGGCATAACTGTCCCTTACACTACCATCCCCTACACTGACACAGCATAACTGTCCCTTACACTACCATCCCCTACACTGACACAGCATAACTGTCCCTTACACTACCATCCTCTACACTGACACAGCATAACTGTCCCCTACACTGACACGGCATAACTGTCCCTTACACTACCATCCCCTACACTGACACGGCATAACTGTCCCTTACACTACCATCCCTTACACTGACATGGCATAACTGTCCCTTACACTACCATCCCCTACACTGACATGGCATAACTGTCCCTTACACTACCATCCCTTACACTGACATGGCATAACTGTCCCTTACACTACCATCCCATACACTGACATGGCATAACTGTCCCTTACACTGACACGGCATAACTGTCCCTTACACTACCATCCCCTACACTGACACAGCATAACTGTCCCTTACACTACCATCCCTTACACTGACACAGCATAACTGTCCCTTAACTCTAAAAGGGAGAAAAAGACATGTGCCGCACATCCTTATACTATACGTTTAACTAATGCTTCTCAGCAAAACTAAAAAAAACGAACAGGAGGTTCTTAGTATACCTTTTGCGCAAAACGTATAGGCCCACTTGCCACGTCCCGGCGACCTCTATTAAGTGGGTTGCTGCGTTGGTGGGGTGGTCCAGCCCAGAGCCAGGGGGCTAGGTCAGGCAGCAGTGGTGCTGTGGGGCCACTGGGCTGTGCCTCTCATCTGTGTGGCTTTTTCTGCGGTGGTGGTCGCCATGCAGTGTTACCCCCATTTAGTGTAGGGACCCACTTAATAGAGGTCGCCGGGACGTGGCAAGTGGGCCTATACGTTTTGCGCAAAAGGTATACTAAGAACCTCCTGTTCGTTTTTTATATAGTTTTGCTGAGAAGCATTAGTTAAACGTATAGTGTGAGGATGTGCGGCACATGTCTTTTTCTCCCTTTTAGAGTTATAACTGTCCCTTACACTGACACGGCATAACTGTCCCTTACACTACCATCCCCTACACTGACATGGCATAACTGTCCCCTACACTGACACGGCATAACTGTCGCTTACACTACCATCCCCTACACTGACACGGCATAACTGTCCCTTACACTACCATCCCCTACACTGACACGGCATAACTGTCCCTTACACTACCATCCCCTACACTGACACGGCATAACTGTCCCTTACACTACCATCCCCTACACTGACACAGCATAACTGTCCCTTACACTACCATCCCCTACACTGACACGGCATAACTGTCCCTTACACTACCATCCCCTACACTGACACGGCATAACTGTCCCTTACACTGCAACGGCATAACCATTCCTTTCACTTATTTATTGTATAGGACTTTAGAACACAAACTTTAATACATTGTAAATATGCAAAACGCTGCAGGACGTGGGAAACAACTTTTTGAACAAAAATGTCCTGAATAAAATTTGCGGAGCCTATGAATTTGTTCTGAGAAATAGTATCAATTCCATCAGATCCTGCATACATGACCTCACATCTGATCTCATTATTTCCAGGCTAGAGAACGGCCTCTCTACACAAACTTGTATTGGGGGCAAAGTGGTGACCACAGGGGCAACAATGTCAGGGTATAAAGTAATTTCCTCCGGCACAGTCAGTTTTGATGAATGGTTGAACTCTTCTACTTCTTTGAAAGCAAGTGAAAAACTTTGCTGAAATCTGGTCGCCCTATTTGCGATGGGAGTGGAATCTTTTCCCCTGCGGTGACGCTTTGCCTGCTCCATGTCATCCAAATACTTTTCAAAATTACACTCCTCATCTAATAAGGCTGAAGATATGGGAGCAGGAGCACTGGCAAGACTCAAGAGGGCGCTGGGACGGCAAGCCCGGGAGGGCACCGCGGTGCTGGGACGGCAACCACAGTGACGTTGCTGACACTCAAAGATGTAATAGAACAAGAATAAAAGACACAAAATGCAACAGTAAACGGCTAATAAATACTATGACATCACAGGAAGCGGTTCATGCATACAGTGATGTTACAGTACAGGGGTGATGCCCAAAGATTTTACAAAACCAAGGAACAATCACATTTGATAGACTGTGAAGGTCTGCAATGGCTCTACTGGGCGGCACTCACATTTTCTTCAGTTGTGGGGTGGGCGACAGAGGGGAATGCTGGGACTCCCGGCTGTAGACGCCACTCTCGCTGTAACAGCCGCTGATCGGTGAAGACGTGGAAGACGGGGAATCCATATTCAGGTCTATTTTCATGGAGTCCGGGCTCTCCAGGTCAGACAGGCTGCCGCTGATCTTGGCTCTCTTCCGAGCTGCACTGTTCAGCACATTTCTAAGGGAACTTTCCATCTGCATTTTGAGAATAGAAATAAATTAAAGAGAAACATAACATTAAAACAAACAGTGAATCCTGCTCTCAAAGGAGTTTTTCCAACTCGGACATTTATGGGAAGAGGCGTGCAGCACTCTCCATTCATGTCAATTAGGGCGAGGAGTACAGCCGGGCACGCTCCTGACCGTACTTACAACTCCCATACACGATAGCAGGGAGAGCAGCCACCCCTCCATCCTTGCAGTTCAGACAGGGACGGGGGAATAAGGAGACCCTATTCTTGAGACGGGTGCGGAACCTGCAACTATCAGACATCACAGGTAAATCCTGTTAGTATGCCATGAATGTCTGAGATAGGAACTGCAAGATTTTTTTTTCTTTTTTCCCACATATTATTTAAAAAAATCTTGTGTATCAAACAAAAAAGGAAAAAAAAAAAAAAAAAAATGAGAGTCGAGTAACCAAATACAAAAAAGTGTTTGTACTATGGAAAATTAAACTGTAACTGGCCAGGAAGGGAGGGGGGAGGAAACTGGCAAATAAACCCAAAGTTCAACATTGTTTTTTTTTTTTTTTTAAACACATGCAGTAATGCAACATGTGAATGCAGCCTGTTTAGGAGGGGGAACTATTTATGGCATATACTGGCCCTGAGATGTTAAAATCTCTTTAAGAAAGGTAATGCTCTCTGCTGGATGAGAGATATATTCCTAGAGGCTCTGGATATTAAAAGGGGTGTTTCCACTGTGCCGTTTCATAGAGCCTGCTCTTCACAGCCAGCTTCAGGCTCCCACTTCCTGTTCAGGCTGTGGGTGGTTCTACAGCTTCAGATTCCCACTTCCTGTTCAGGCTGTGGGTAGATCTACAGCTACAGCTTCAGGCTCCTACTTCCTGTTCAGGCTGTGGGTGGTTCTACAGCTTCAGGCTCCATCTTCCTGTTCATGCTGTGGGTAGATCTACAGCATCAGGCTCCCGCTTCCTGTTCAGGCTCTGGGTGGTTCTACAGCAGTGACTGACATTTTACTCCTGCGATTCCAAGCTGAGCTTGTTAGAAGAACATTGGTGATGGAAGGGTTTTTAACAGCAGGGCAGAAGGTTAAAGAGCTCTAAACGGTTAAAGTAACAGATACACAAGCTCCTGTGCTACTGATAAGACAGAGTTGGAAGTAATATCAACATCCTGGCCACCAGACCAGGAGCAATGAGAGTAAAGAGAGGTGGTCAGTAACCCAGGGAAGCTTGTGTACACAAGCAGGCGATAAGAACTGCTCTAACTTTGAAAAGAAGCAAAATCAGAACAGCAATGTATTTTGTAATGGTCTATATTTATCTTTGCCCTAATGTTTAAAGCTAAATCAATGAGATGGAAATACCCCTTTAACACAAACCTCTTCACGATCATCTTCATCTCTTAAACTTAAATCCAAGAGGTCAAGCACAAGACTCTCGTCTTCGGCCGTCTTATCGGTGGCTCTGGCATTGCTCCAGACATAGCTGCCGGACACTGAACTGATTTCTGGCAATGATTTAGTCGATTTAGTGATCGGGGGCACAGGCTTGGATTTATTGAGGTCTCTCCGTCCAGATGGGAGTCTGACCATGGAAGCCTTCAGCGGAATCGGAGTCTCTTCCTTTCCTGGGGATTAATAACAAAAAAAAAAAGTAAGAACGAAGAAGGTCTGCTCTAGTTTCAGGAACAGCGCCACTTTTGTCCACAGGCTGACAGTGGTATTGTGTATCAGTCCAAAAGTGACCAAAACAAATAGCCAAAAAGGATGAGCACAGAGAAAAAGAAAGACTGTGGTCACCACCTACAGAACCACGCCTTTATAGGGGTTGTCTTGCTAATTACCTGTCATTTCTACCTGTTGTCTGTTCCATTTGCACAACAGCAGGAGAAATGCATTCACTTGGAGTTATATTGTGTTGTTTAAGTGTTCTTTATATTTTTTTGAGCAGTAATTTTATATATATTTTTTGAGCAGTGTACACACACACACACACACACACACACACACACACACACAACACACTCCAATCTGTCCTTCAAACCACACATCCAAACCCTCACCTCCACCTGAAAAACATCTCTCGCATCCGCTCATTCCTTAACTTTGATAGCACAAAAAAATGCTGGTCCACGCCCTCGTCATCTCCCACCTACACTATTGCAACATCCTTCTCTATGGCCTCCGGTCTAGCACCCTCACTCCCCTCCAAACCATCCTTAAAGGGGTTGTCTCGCTACAATGATTGGGTTTTAATTAAAAGATCTTTAAAAAAAAAAAAACAAGCTGTTTTGCAATATATGTTCATTACAAATGTCCTACTGATTTTGAGTTATCCCTGGTAGCAGGAGTGCATCAGCTCTTCAAATCACTATAGCAGCCGACCTGTTGATTTTTATCTCACTGGCTGCCAGTCCTGGTGACTCATCAGCTTCTCAATACAGGTCGGAGCACAGAGCCCCTCCCACACAGTATGCTTCTGTAGGGAAGGGAGGGGGAGGGCTTGGGGTTCTGTGTTGGATTAACCCTGTGTGTGCCTGCTCCTTCCTGCTCTCTACACAGATTGAGGAGAGCAAAAGGTGAGGCTGATCTGGGTCAGTAGATGTGGGCAGCAGTGAAGTGTGTTACTATAATCATGATGTGTCTGTGGAGCTCTACCCATACTAATAGAACAGATCAGGGGGGCATGTGAACGGTTTTAAAATCCCTCCTGCTCTGCTGTATTAGTGACACATGGTGATTATAGTAACACACTTCACAGCTGCCCTGTGTCTGTTCTGATGGGAGGACAGCACAGAACAGGGTTTGTTTGTTGTTGCTTGAGATGTCAGTGGAGATTTGTAAGCTAAGCAGGGGGTATAGGAACACTTACATCCCCCCCTGCTCTGCTATTAGCATACAGCTTCACAGACCTCTGGCTCCATAGCCACTCATAGATCAGCCCTCTCCCTGCTGTCTCCTGACTCTGTGGAGAGGAGCAGCAAGAGCCTGCAGCAGACCTAGGCAGGCACACACTGGCAGCAAACCCCCTCACGCTCCCCCCTGCTGTATAGAAGTTATGGAGGAGAGCTTTTTGTGTGCTGAGGGGAGGGGAGAAGAGGGAGGAGAAGAGGCAGACAAGAAGCACGCCCCTGAATTCAAAAATCCTATGGTGCCAGACACACTGAGGTAGGCTGAAAACTTTTAGTGACACAACTCCTTTAACTCTCTCCTCTTCTGCCTCTCCCCTCTGCCGATCCCTTCACTGGCTACTTATTGCCCAGCAAATTCAGTTCAAGCTGCTGTACTAACTTTGACCTACAAGGCTCTCCATAACCTCTCCCCTCCATACACCTCTGCTCTAATCTCCAGATACCTCTCTTCATGCATTCTCCGCTCCTCACAGGACCTTCTCCTCTGCTCTCCTCCTATCAGCTCCTCGCACAACCGTCTCCAAGACTTCACTCGTGCTTCACCCATTCTCTGGAACTCACTGCCCCAACACATCAGAGTGTCCCCCACCTTCACCAGCTTCTAAAGCAACCTGAAAACCCATCTCTTCATGATCCTATAAACAATAGTAACCCGTTGCTACTACTCCGCCCCACAAACATGTCTACCCCTCACCTTCCGTCTCTTCCCACCTTTCTTGTAGATCATAAGCCCTCACAGGTAGAGGGGGGGGGGGGGGGGTCTGTCTGTCTCTACACAGACACGCGCACGCACAGACACATACACACACACAACAGGTAACGGCTCCTTACCAGAGAGTGCCGGCAAGATCTCGGCCTGGATACTGTACTCCGCAGGTGCCTGGGGGACAGGATTTCTGGTCTTAGCAGTCGGGGTCTTTACAATGGGTGTGTGATATACATCAAACGTGGAGGGGGGCTGCAAGGAAAAAAAGAGAACGTCCATCATTACATCCCTAAATATAGAAGAGTCAAAAGGAACATATAACCAGAAAGGAAGCGCAATAAGATATAATAATTACACCCCATCCTCTACGGACTGAGCCGTCGCATGATTTTTTAATGCCTTTTTTTTTTTTTTGCTGGGGGACAAAAATGCTATGCAATATATATGAATGGGGCTCCCATTGAAATCAGCGGGACAGATCCGACTACCTCTCTGTTCAAAACTGAAAAGTTTTGGGGCTCATTTTTTAAAATAGGTGCAGGCTCCAGAGGTGGGACCTGTACCTGTCACACATTGATGGTATAGTGCTAGGATACGCCATCAATGTGCATGGTGACAATACCATCTCTCTGTTAAAGGGAACCTGTCCCATTGAACCTGCTCTCTGATCTGTGGTCCCATGTTATAGAGCAGAAGGAGCTGAGCAGACTGATCTATTGCTCTAAATTCCTGCTTATTCTGGAGTCCAGTGGGAGGAGTTATCAGTGACAGCCATCTCTGATGCACAGTGATACAAGAAAGGCTGTCAATCACTAATAAGACCGCCCACTGGACTCCTTTCCCCTGAATAAGCAGGGATTTAAATGAATAAAATACAAGTCCTTCCCCACAGAACTCGATATCAATCTGCTCAGCTCCTCTATAACATAGGCCCACAGGTCAGATCACAGGTTCCCTTTCAAGTGTATTGAAAATGACACCAGATAGGAACCTGCAAGCCCCATCTTCCGGTCCTTCCTGTGGCGAGATCACTCCTTTAGGGCGCGTGAGCCCAAATTCTCTGCAGCTCAGTCTCAGCCATGTGGATAGG
The DNA here is from genome assembly GCA_025379985.1 of Phyllomedusa bahiana. Taxonomy (NCBI): domain Eukaryota; kingdom Metazoa; phylum Chordata; class Amphibia; order Anura; family Hylidae; genus Phyllomedusa; species Phyllomedusa bahiana. The sequence continues at coordinate 29,128 of JAODAL010036209.1, forward strand.
ATTTTACAAATTTCATGCCCCCGCAGCAGAAATGGTCGGTGTGGAAATTGACCTGATTTTTAAATCCGCACATGTCAATTTCTATTGTGGCTTAGCTGCAGATTTTGCCCCAGGGAGTGAAGATGTGCCCGGTCTGCTGCAGATTGTTACTGGGGGGGGGGGGGGGGGGGATTTTCTGTAGAAGAACGCTGCGGCTAATCTGTCCTCGGACCACTCGCCATGGACAGGGCCTGTGGCCGCCCCCGATACCTCCGTTTTAGTAAATCCCTGTGTGATAACAATTCTGGAGTCTCTTCTCTTAGAGCTTTTTATTATGCTGCTCCTCTGTTATTGCTCCTAGAAATTGATTGGTAATGAGTCAATTTAGGGGCTGTCCCTATACAGTCTGACAGTGTCCAATCAGTGCTGTCAGTGTGTGCAGGGCCACACCCCTGGAACTGTAACACCCAGCTGACAGATTCACTCATACATTCCCAGGAGGAGTAACAGAGGAACAGCATAACCCAGAGGTATAAGAGAAGAGGCTCCAGGATTGTTATTTCACATTGGGTTTATTAAACCAGACAAGTCAGGAGAGGTCACAGGTCTTCTTTAAAGGGGTTTTCCCAAAGTCTTAAAACCTCCCTCTCAGAGTGCTGAAATAGGAAACCAATACATAATTACCTCTCCCATCACTGCCAAAGCTCCAGTTTCTTCCCCTGTCCTGGATCCTTCACTGATGACATCACATGATGCTGCATCCAATCACTGACCTCTGTGGTCACATGCTCTACTTGCAGATTGGCTGCAGTATCATGTGATCCATGACATCCTGATGATGTCACGTTCGTGGATCACATGATGCTGCAGCCAATCACTGACCTCGCTGGTCACATGCTCTACTTGCAGATTGGCTGCAGCATCATGTGATCCACGAACGTGACATCATCAGGATGTCATGGATCACATGATACTGCAGCCATCGCTGACCTCGCTGGTCACATGCTCTACTTGCAGATTGGCTGCAGCATCATGTGATCCACGAACGTGACATCATCAGGATGTCATGGATCACAAGATACTGCCGCCAATCGCTGACCTCGCTGGTCACATGCTCTACTTGCAGATTGGCTGCAGCATCATGTGATCCACGAACGTGACATCATCAGGATGTCATGGATCACATGATACTGCAGCCAATCGCTGACCTCGCTTGTCACATGCTCTACTTGCAGATTGGCTGCAGCATCATGTGATCCACGAACGTGACATCATCAGGATGTCATGGATCACATGATACTGCAGCCAATCGCTGACCTCGCTGGTCACATGCTCTACTTGCAGACTGGCATCATGACGTCACGTTGCAGGATCCCATGATGCCAACCTGCAAGTAGAGCATGTGACCAGCGAGGTCAGCGATTGGCTGCAGCATCATGTGGTCCATGACATCCTGATGACATCACGTTCATGGATCACATGGTGCTGCAGCCAATCGCTGACCTCTGTGGTCACATACTGTATATGCAGATTGGCATCATGATGTCACATTGATAGATCACATGATGCAAATCTGCCAGTAGAGCATGTGACCAGAGAGGTCAGTGATTGGCTGCAGCATCGTGATCCATTAACGTGACGTCATCAGGATGGCATAGATCACATGATACTGCAGCCAATCTGCAAGAAGGGCATGTGACCACAGATGTCAGCGATTGGCTGCAGCACCATGTGATCCATGACATACTGATGACATCACGTTCATGGATCACATGACGCTGCAGCCAATCTGTATGTGACCACAGAGACCGGTGATTGGCTGCAGCGTCATGTGATCCATGAATGTGACATCATCAGTGAGGGACCTGGAGGAAACACTGGAGCTCTGGATCGGTGGTGATGGGAGAGGTAAGTAAGGAGTCATTTTCCATTTTAGCGCAGTGGGAGGGAGAATTTTAAAAATCTTGAAAAACTCCTTTAAAAGGTTTGGACAAACTGCACCAGCATTATAAATTTTCTGTGACTTTAGGAATACCCCCCAGAATGTGACCCTAAATTCCATTGCGAACACTCCCTATGTAACTGACGTCAGCAATGCTGCAGTACGGTGTAATTAGGATCAAACAGCCCTCCGACATGAGCCTGTAGGTATGCAGCGGGAGCCCGGACGGGGCGGTAGGTGAACCAGTTCTTATCGGCCGTCTCTTGGCAACATCACACCTCCTGTATTTATACAGCGAGTTCCTCGGGCCACACAATGGAAACACTGGAGGCTCCCCCGCTCCTGGCACATCTAATATTTAACTAGCGCAACTAACAAATCCAAGTGACAGGAGGGCGGACCCGAGAGCCGACTTCAAGAGAGTCCATTGTACCCAGGAGAAAACACACAGAAACACACGGCTTGGTTACCATGAGTCGGTATCTGACATGCTGCAACCGAATGGCGGAGGAAGGTCTCCTACAAGTCCTGTATATTCACAGCAAAAAAGGAAAGCGAATAGTAAAATACAGCCCACACCAAACCGGCCAACCTTATAGAGTGCGGACGATTATAAGGGGTCGGACACAGGGCGATATACACTGCGGTATCCAACGTAGCCACCACCAATACCGCAACCTAGGTGCTGCTGCCCCCATAGCGGTCAATGGAGCAAATGTAGTCATATTTGGACTGTGTTTGCTCTCAGGATGCAGAAGAGCAGTAGACCGCTTTTGTGTCCCACAAGGAAAGCGTATACCGCCGGCAACTAGAGAAAATGTAGCCGTATACAGAGCTAGAGTGAACGGAGGCCTATAAGACAGCGGCGCCTACAAACCCAGCATAAAAACAGCAAAAACAATAGTAAAAAATATAACTAATACCAAACCTGCCAATGTTATAGAGGGTCAGACAATTATAAGGGGGTCAACACACAGCATTATGCAATATGCAAGTGGTATCCATCAAGGGGGCCGTGAAAAAGGACCCAGCAGATACCAAAGAAGCAACGTATAACATGTGTCAACAGGTGCCCAGGTGCAGGACACCGAGGAGCGGCCACCCAGGTGCAGGACACCGAGGAGCGGCCACCCAGGTGCAGGACACCGAGGAGCGGCCACCCAGGTGCAGGACACCGAGGAGCGGCCACCCAGCTGCTGGAAAACGATGAGCTGCCCCCCAGGTGCAGGACCACCGAGGAGGCGGCCACCCAGGTGCAGGACACCGAGGGAGCGGCCTCCCAGGTGCAGGACACCGAGGAGCGGCCACCCAGGTGCAGGACACCGAGGAGCGGCCACCCAGGTGCAGGACACCGAGGAGCGGCCACCCAGGTGCAGGACACCGAGGAGCGGCCACAAGGGCGCGGGCCACCGAGGAGCGGCCAGCCGGACACAGGACACTGAGGAGCGGCCACAGACCTTATATTAATACCTAGTATGCCCAGGTGCAGGCCACCGAGGAGCGGCCACAGACCTGATATTAAAACCTAGTATGCCCAGGTGCAGGCCACCGAGGAGCGGCCACAGACCTGATATTAATACCTAGTTATGCCCAGGTGCAGGCCACCGAGGAGCGGCCACAGACCTGATATTAATACCTAGTATGCCCAGGTGCAGGCCACCGAGGAGCGTCCACAGACCTGATATTCAAACCTAGAAGGACAAGCAGCACGCCACCGAGGAGCGGCCACAGACCTTATTGTAATTCCTAGTTTGCCCAGGTGCTGGGCACCGAGGAGCGGCCACAGACCTGATATTAATACCTAGTATGCCCAGGTGCAGGCCACCGAGGAGCGGCCACAGACCTGATATTAATACCTAGTATGCCCAGGAACAGGCCACCGGGGAGCGACCACAGACCTGATATTCATACCTAGTATGCCCAGGTGCAGGCCACCGAGGAGCGGCCACAGACCTGATATTAATACCTAGTATGCCCAGGAACAGGCCACCGAGGAGCGGCCACAGACCTGATATTAATACCTAGTATGCCCAGTGCAGGCCACCGAGGAGCGGCCACCAGACCTGCTATTAATACCTAGTATGCCCAGGTGCAGGCCACCGAGGAGCGGCCACAGACCTGATATTAATACCTAGTATGCCCAGGAACAGGCCAACCGGGGAGCGAACCACAAGACCTGATATTCATACCTAGTAATGCCCAGGTGCAGGCCACCGAGGAGCGGCCACAGACCTGATATTAATACCTAGTATGCCCAGGTGCAGGCCACCGAGGAGCGGCCACAGACCTGATATTAATACCTAGTATGCCCAGGAACAGGCCACCGAGGAGCGGCCACAGACCTGATATTAATACCTAGTATGCCCAGGAACAGGCCACCGGGGAGCGGCCACAGACCTGATATTCATACCTAGTATGCCCAGGTGCAGGCCACAGACCTGATATTAATACCTAGTATGCCCAGGTGCAGGCCACAGACCTGATATTAATACCTAGTATGCCCAGGTGCAGGCCACAGACCTGATATTCATACCTAGTATGCCCAGGTGCAGGACACAGACCTGATTATTAATCCCTTTAGTATGCCCAGGTGCAGGCCACAGACCTAAATTTAATACCTAGTATGCCCAGGTGCAGGCCACAGACCTGATATTAATACCTAGTATGCCCAGGTGCAGGCCACAGACCTGATATTAATACCTAGTATGCCCAGGTGCAGGCCACAGACCTGATATTAATACCTAGTATGCCCAGGTGCAGGTCACAGACCTGATATTAATACCTAGTATGCCCAGGTGCAGGCCACCGAGAAGCGGCCATAGACCTGATATTCATACCTAGTATAATACCCCATGGACGGGAAAAAACGAATTATCGCTAAATGAAATAAGCTGTTTTACGGATAAGCCTTTGCTTTCCCTTCTTGCAGTCTCTGTAGCTTTGTTTACTTACAGATTAGATCTCCTGCTCTGCTCTTTGCAATGTCTCCGCTAGTTAAGGAGAGAGGCAACGTATGCTCAGCACGTCTGCCTTCGCGCTATTTGGAAGTATGGGAACATCCAAATGCATGAAGGGGTTAATATGTTTCCTTCTATTATGAGCCATTTCTGGTTTTGTCTTCAAAAACTGCATCTAAAAAGCTGAATGTGTGAACCTGGCCCGAGGCAGGCGGATTATTATTTTTCAACACAAGTGGTTTTGTAATTAACTCGAATTTGGAACACAGCAGAAACTGGGATTTCTTTTTTTAAAAAGCGAACATTTTTTTTTTTTTTTTTTAAATAGCTTAAGTTTTTCAACTGCAATGTGTGAACCTAAGCTAATACTGAGCATCAATCCCCTCGTGTACAGCAGGTGCTCATCAGTCTCCTGTGTGATCTCCCCCATCTACACTATTCCCAAAAAGTTGGGCTTAAATTTCAGGTTGAACATAAAATTTCTCGACATTGTTTTAATGCACTAAATGAGCCGATCTCTCCCCTTTAGATGCACTCGTCCAACTGTTCAGTGTTTCGTACTTTTTGCACAACTCGCTGATCTCTAACAAGGGTTTAAAATGGCAAAATTCCCAAACGGTTTTGATCCCCTAAACCTCCAATAAATTTAGGGGATCATTTAATTTGGGTTTAAAAACCCGTCCTTCATCGTCTGTTCACAAATTGACAACACCTTTTACGTTGATCAACAAACCCGCCATTCCGGGCTTAAATGGGATGCTCTCAGAGGGAATTGGCCCCCTAACTTAGAGTGTCTCAGCAAGTTGCAACAGAGATACGAGAAAGGGAAAGGGTTCACAGAAAGGAAAAAATGTGGCGTTTTTGGGCTTCATCACAAAAATGGTTCAATAAAAGCGGTCACAGTGTGTGATGGAGCAAAAGGAACCACTTCTTGCCTTTCTGTGACTCTTCCAGTCTCCCTGATACAACTTGCTGATGAGACTCTAAGCTCAGTGGTCACTTCCATCTGAGAAGAAGAAGATCATGCTGACTGAAGCCTCTGTGACACTCAAAAATCAGGGCCCCTTTCCCTTGAGGCATCCTGTTTTAAAGCCTCTCAAGGGCGAGGTACTATTTTCAATCGTAATGTTGTCTTGGTCCAGATCCCACAATGTGAACAGCAGGAGGGGAGGATGTTTACTTTCCAATTCAAATTGATCCCTTAAATTTATTGGGCGATTGGGGGAATAAAGCCCTTTGGGAAATTTTTGCCATTAAGCTCCTGTTAGAGATCCAATCGTGCAAAAAGTATGAAACACTAAACATTGGGAAAATGCATCTAAAGAGGAGAGATGGATCATTTAGTGCATTTTCAAAAATTTTTATGCTCATCTTGAAATTTCAACCAAAAGCCAAATATCCCGGACTTTGTCTGAGTAGTGTATGTAAAGCGCTGTGGCCTTTGCATCCTATTGAGAATTGGTCTAACCTGTGGATCCGGCTTTGGTTTCCCATTATGTATTGTGCACACGCTCTATAATTTGACAATTGTATTGGTACAAGGAAACCTGATGCCCCCGGGGTGGTAAAAGCCTATTACAAGTTGTGCAATGCAGTCTGGCAAGAGCCCGTAAACTTCTGAACTGCCTCCTTCAAGGGGACGAGAAGAAGAATGGGCCACATTTATGAAAACGGTTTTTAGCATGAAAGGTCCTTCACACCAGTATTTTGCAGGGGCGGGAGTGGAGTCGGTGCCCTTATTTTGCAGGAGTCGGGTCGTCATAAAAGGACCGACTCCCAAAAATTTTTAAAAAGTTGGGCCGTTAGTTTGATGCAAAGAAAAAGGGTGAATTGGGGCCGCCATGCTACTGCTCCAACTTCACCATCACATGAGGAGTGTAATTGATGAATGGAGCAGGCAAAGCGGCCCCAGGGGAAAGATTCCGTCCCAGGGAAAACAGATTTCAGCTAAATTTTTCACCTGTTTTCAAAAAGTAGAAGATAAACCTTCATAAAAATGACGTGGCGAGGCAATTCCTCTATACCCTGACTTTTTAGAGATGTTGCCCCCTGGGTCACCCTTTGCCCCAAGTTAATGTGAGAGGCCGTTCCTACCTGGAAAAAATGAGATCAGATGTAGGTCATGTATGCAGGATTGAGGAGGGCGATACTTTTTCAGAAAAAATTAGAGCTCCACAAATGTTCCTGCGTGTTTGCATATTTAAAAATTTTTTTTGTGTCCTAAACATACCAATAAATATATTTTATACTGACAAGAAAAAGGGGTAACAATGTTTAAAAATTTTGAGACTTTCAGGTTCATATCTCACATCCACTACAGCTTTGTACAGAGGCTACTGTCCCTTTTATATACAGTCATTTACCCATCTTAACAAAATGGACTTTCAAGTATTTTGCCTCTGCTTAGTTCTGCAGATCTTTTCCCGTAAATGCATTTTTATTTTTGCCCTAAAAACAAAGTGTTAATTTTTATTATTTTGTTTTTTTTTGGGGAAAACCACCTTTGGTTTTTAGCTCTGCCGAATCCTTTTGGGGTCTGAATCGATTTTAGCATTCTTTCCAAAATCTGATCCCGGTCTCTTTAAACCTTCCCAAGTTGGTGCCGACGGGGCTTGGATACAAATACAGCTTTTTCTTCAACCTACCCCAAGTGTTCAAAACATCAAAACTTTTGTTCCCTTTTGCTTGCCCAGTGTTTTTTAAAATAAATGCTTAATATTGTATCTAAGGGGATAAAACACCGGATTTTTTCCATTTTACTACAGTAAAGTTATCACTTAAACATCGCGTGTATGAGGGAGTCGGGAGTCGGGGGTTTGGGAGATTGAGGAGTCGGGGCTTTGGCTTGCCGACTCCACAGCCCTAGTATTTTTGTGCCGAAATATGTGCTAAATACAATATCAAACATTCTTTTCTGTAATGTAAAATATGCGCCGTCAGACAACGCGTATTCCACGCTCGTATTTTTGCACGCGCCTGAAAAGACCTGGCCTGTCAATTCTTTCACGTGTATATGTGCTACGAACTAATTAAGTATAGGGGGCAGGAATCTGTATTGGACCCCCGCGTGTCTTATCCGCGCTGAAACTACGCGCTTGCAAGGGGCGTAATTTCAACAGTGCAATGAACGCGTATTGCGGCGCGCACCGGTGTGCATCGCAATACTACATGTGAACACCCCCTCAGACGGTCTTTTGTTGCCCATAGCAACCAGAGGCCACAGTGACCAATCAGAGCTCAGCTTTTACATTTCCAAGGCAGTAGTAGAAGAGAAAGCCGAGCTCCGATTGGTCACTAAGAACTCTGATTGGTCGCTACGGCAACAAGGACAGTCTTAGGCAGGCATCCTCAAAACTGCGGCCCTCCAGCTCTTGGGAAACTACAACTCCCATCATTCCCACTGTTCTAGATTACATAAATGCATGATGGGAGTTGTAGTTTCCCAACAGCTGGAGGGCCGCAGTTTGAGGATGCCTGGTCTTGGGGCTTGCCCCCATGGCGAGGGTTTTTGGTCGGTTTCTCAGACGGTTTGCGGTTTTACAAACCATCTGAAAACTGACAAGCAACACTCCCTCATAGACTTCTATGGAAAGTCCGTGCAGCAGTCCCCAACTGCACCGATTTTCCGCCGGACGGTTTTTGACACCGCCAAAAGGGAGAACATGTTCATTCTCCCTCCCAGTTTTCGGGCGGAACATGAACAGGTGGGTGCGAAGGGGGACGGCTTGAATCCTCAAACCGCTGACAAAAGCCGTCCCCCTGAGTGACAGAAAAAGACCAAATACCGGTCACGAAATCCGCCTGGTATTTGGTCTTTGCCGCATAAACGCAGCCTTACTGCTACCCTGTTTCCCCGAAAATAAGACACCCCCGAAAATAAGACCTAGTGCATTTTTTATGCAATTCAGAGTCTGGCTGCTTGTACTGATGTTTGTGATGAAATCACTGCAGTATATTAATACAGGTGGATTTTTGTTCAACAATAAATGTGAATTCTTGTTCATGGAAAAATAATACATCCCCTAAAAATAAGTCTTCGCTCGTCTTTAGGAGCAAAAATTAAAGGGGTTTTGCCACGATGTAATGTTGACGTGGGAGCCTCCAAAATGGGTATTTAATCACTTTTCTAAACATATGTGATTACAAAAAGTGAAGCCTGTGAGAGCTACAGCATTTCTCAGTCCCCCTTAGTTACCTGAAAGCTTGCATTAGACACGACCAGAGGAGCTGATCTGGCCGAGTGTCACGGTTCATGCCGCGGTCCCTGCCTTGGACCGTCGGCCGTCCGTGCCTGCCAAGCTCTGCTGGGGGTCCCTGTGCAGGGGTCCCAGCAGCCTGTGTTCTGAATGTACTTGCCTTTCCTGTTTCAGTCTTGTTGCTTCCTGGGGCCTATCTGTGCACTGTGGGCCCCCTAAGGCGTGCGCGCGGCAGCTTCCTGCCTATTTATATTTCCTGTTCTGTGCACCTTCCTCTTCACCCTGACCTCTGGGTATAAGTGGAAGTTCTTTTCTCTACTCTGGGTCATTCATTGCAGTCTTTTGCTGTTTTCCAGCTTTCTTCCCATCTTGAGCTCCCGCCAGCATCTCAGGTCTGCTGTTCGAGACTTTAACCCCTGAGATGCTGGTTCGTGTCTTTGTCATTTGAGCTCCTGGCCGTCCTTCGTGTCTGTGTCTCCTGTTCCAGCCGTGTTCCCGGTCTGTCCCAGATGTGTTACTCGTCCAGTTCCTGCCGTATCCTGTGGTGCTATGTGTACGTTTAACCCTCCTGTATCCAGCTGTGTTCCTGAGTACGTTTACCTCCCTGCTTATGTTCTCCTATGTTCCTGTGTTCCTGTCCTGTACCCCGGCTGTCTCCGCAGGTAGCCACGTCAGGGGTAGTGACCAAGTCCATCCCGCTTTGCGGCGGGCTCTGGCGAAGACCAGGGGCCCCTTAGACTCCACTCCCTGGCAAGGTCCTCCAGCTACCACCTCGCCTGCGGCGATCACAGAGGATCCACACCCGGATGTCTGCGGTCGGCGCACGTCTGTCAGCGCCGCACCGTTACACCGAGCTGGCGTGAAACACTTCTTATCTGATGACAGGGAACATGAAGGAGCTTCAAGGGGCTGTAGAGAAAGTGCAGTGTATGAGCCTGTGTCTTGCTGTATAGAGAATCCACTTTTTGTAATGTTATTATTTGAGTTAAGTTTTGAGACGCTCCCTTATTCCTCACTCTCTGCTCACCCCCTCCCTCTCTCCCCTGCAGTGTTCATGACTCAGCATGATTTGTTTATATTCTATTCCAGTGCTAATAAGAGGTAAGTAACTCACAGCCTGGCAAAACCCCTTTAATATAAGACACTGTCTTATTTTCGGGGAAACAGGGAAGACCGTTTTCATACCTAAGGCCCACCCTGGAAATAGCTGAACAATGATGCGTCTGTGCCCAGGATTCAAGGACTTCTCACCTCTTTCCGCCTCCATGACTTTTCTGTCCGAGGGCTGAAGTCCAACCCCAAGACACTAGATCATCAGTAAATGATTGCACCCATGAAAGTTGTCCTCAGAGGTCAGGGCACCCGTACATGAAACTACCGTATGGCCGAGAACCATGGGGCAAAAAACCGCACACATGACTCACCAGGAATTGCCCTATGTACAGATAACACAGCAGGATGGGGCAGGAAGACGAGGTTCGGGTGTCACCAGGGCTGCTTGTCCTATCCTGGTAGATATGGTGCGCCTATCCATAGACATATTATCAGTCAGGCGGGCATATCATTTTGACCGTATCCATCATATGTTTGCAAATAGGAGAAAAAATGGCGGACCCGGCGCTCGTGAGATTCCAATAAAACGTCAAGGATGCTGGCTAAATTTAAAAGTGTCTTTTATTCTTAAAAAGTGCAGGGGTAGTATGCCCTCGCACCATTAAAAACATAGACTAAAATAACCCAACGCGTTTCTCGCTGAACACCAGCGCTTTTTTTTAAGGGTAGTCGAAAAAGCGCTGGTGTTCAGCGAGAAACGCGTTGGGTTATTTTAGTCTATGTCTTTAATGGTGCGAGGGCATACTACCCCTGCACTTTTTAAGAATAAAAGACACTTTTAAATTTAACCAGCATCCCTGGCTTTTTATCGGAATCTCACGTGCGCCTGGTCCGCCATTTTTTCTCCCGCTTCCATACCGATTCGGCGGTCACCTGAGCGCCGAACTGCACCAGACCAGCGGCTGCCGTGTTAAGGGCTACGGTATCAAAAAAGCCCCGCAAACGCTTATGAGAGTTGTGCCTCTATACTAGGAGCTCAACCTCAAGAGGTGAGCACACCTATAACTATTTATCACTTCATTCTGTTCATACCTAATTCACAATTGTGCGCCCCCTTTGTGTGTTTTTCTCTATTTCATATGTTTGCAAATGGAAGAGCGCAGAGAATACCATATACTTTTTTTTCTTCAATTTAACTTTGGATCTTTACATTGGGGCCCCCTAGAGCTCAGAGGACACTGTAAGGCCTGGCTCACATCTGTGTTGAAGGTGCCATATGGAGCCTCCATTGCAGATTCTGTGCAAAGGGTCATCTATTTTTTATATATTTTTCTTATTCCCTTTTTGTTCGGATAGTTGGACCCAGCGCCGCACCGTCCACACCAGCTGGTACCGCCTTCCCTCCAAACAGCTGCATCACTGCCGCAGCCACCGGTCTTCTGAAGAACTCTCCAGTTGGCTGTGCTCAGAACACCCATTGATTCTAATGGAAGAGTCCCAGCCACCACTCCGTCCAGAATGGAGAGGTATTGGGGCTTGTTCTTGAGATAGATGCAGGTCTCAGCTCTGGTCCCCGCACTGATGTCGAGAACAAGCCCCGAAACGTCTCCATTCCGAAGAACGCTCCATTTGGCTGTGCTCAGAACACCCATTGATTCCATTGGAAGAGTCTCGGCCCCGACTCCGTCCAGAATGGAGAGGTTTACAGGTTTGTTTTCGACATAGATGCAGGTCTCAGCTCCGGTCCCCGCACTGATATTGAGAACAAGCCCCAAAACATCTCCATTTTGACGAACTCTCCACTTGGTCATCGTCGGAACACCCATTGATTCCAAAAGGAAGAGTCCCAGCCCCCACTCCGTCCAGAATGGAGAGGTATTGGGGCTTGTTCTTGAGATAGATGCAGGTCTCAGCTCTGGTCCCCGCACTGATGTCGGAACAAGCCCCCGAAAAAGTCCCATTCCCAGAACGCCCATTTTGGGTGTGCTAGAACACCCATTGATTATTGGAAAAGGTTTTGGCCCCGACTCCGTCCAGAATGGAGAGGTTTCGGGGCTTGTTCCCGAGATAGATGCAAGTCCGACCTTTGGGACCTGCACCTATCGAACATTGATGGCATGGCCTAGCTGAAGCGGGACAACCCCTTTGAGGCTGGGTTCCCACAGTGCTTAGCAAAAAGCGGATAAAAACCCGGCTACCAATCCCTGCACATCACAATTTCTCCACCAAACGTGTACGTCTGTTGGCAGTCATGGTTTTGACCGAGCACAGCCGTCACCCCATGGGCCTGAAGATCACCTGGACCAACCATGGTGCTGCCTTAGAGAACCATTGTATGCTGCCTAATAAAGACATGACTACCTGCAAAAAGTCAAGGAGGAGAGTCCCTGCCCGAGACCCCCTCTATCGGCCACAGTGACGTGCGGCTGTCCACACCTTCATCCAATATTGTTGGGGCTCCGGTTGCTGGACCCAAGGAGATCGGCTGTTTATCGATGGGGTTGTCCAGTGCTGAAACCCATTTTCATACACCCTACTAGGAAATTTAGGGTTAACAAGGTTGACTTAAAAAAATCCTTCTCTTAGCCCGATGGGGTGGTCACAGCGGCGATAACGGTGCAAAAGCCTTATGACTCCTGTGGTGGCGCTGCAGGGAAATCAGACTCTTTCTGCCACACACATTTCGGTTGATCACTGGGGGTTCAAGCAGGAAACCCGATATTATT
>JAODAL010036210.1:0-41977 GCA_025379985.1 Phyllomedusa bahiana
CTTTTTTTCGATAAAAATCGCTCAACACTAATCGGAAATCGTCTTGATAATTGATGATATCGACTTTCGACCCAATGATGATAGTCGACGTAATCGCTCATCACTAATTGTTACAAAGAAAAAAAAAAACTCCTACAGAACCAAGACCAAATTTATTACTATTTATGGATCATGTAATACTCCCAAACCCATGGCCAAACTGACCACCACATGTGTCTAACAGGCTCTGAAGATGTATTTTTTCATACAGTGCCCAGGTAGTGGTAGATACTATTGTATGTCGTCTCTACAGAAATATAATTGATTACACTGAAGTTAAATTTAGTGATTTACAGGAGGCGTCTTTTCTGATTGGAGCTGTTCCCTTTCCCATCTATCCTCCATCTGGCCAAGATCGCCATGATGACTTCTACCAGCCACAAATCGTCTCTGCAAACAAGAATCCTCATTTTTCCAGCACCTATATAAGCCAGGTGTCTGCTGTGGGGCATGGGGAGTCACCCATTGTTCCTTTATAAGCCCCCATTAGGTAGGTTTATAGACCCCCTCCCAGTTGGTAGAGATATAGATCTCCTCAGTAGGTATGTAGGTTATATGTCTCCCAGTTAGTAGGTATAAAGGTTATATGCTACCCATTAGGTAGAGATATAGGTTATAAGGTCCCCCTGTCGGTAAATAGATAATAGGGCCCAAATATATAGATAGGTAAGTGTCCCCCAGTATATAGAAAGGTAATAGGGCCACTACTATATAGATAGGTAATAGGGCCCCCAGTATATATAGATAGATATTATGGCCTCCATTCAAAAGAAATGCAAAAGTGCTCACCTACTTCTGGGCTACTCCTTGCTTTATACTTGCTTGTGGGTCCTCGCTGTGTTTTCCTGTAGATCCGAGCGCCCCCGGGCCAGGCAGTAAAAACACCCAAAAAATTCCAAACAGGGTTTCCGGGGCGCTTACTCAAAAGAGGCTTGCACTGCAAACAACTCCCGCTCTGACCTAGGTAAACAAACAGCTTTATTGTGCAAATTAAAATGACAGCAAAGCACAAACAGATGTCACAGCATACGGAAAGCAGCTAACTGACGTGTTTAGAGTTTAACACTCTTGCTCACAGTATATGTACGTATTTTGGCTGCTATATTTATAAAAAATCTAAAACCAATGGTCTGCAATTTCCCAATCACATGTTCAATCAACGTATTCCGTTTAAAGGGAAACACACAAACAAAAAGGAATATGTCAAAAAACGGAAAAGGAAAGGACAAAAAACAGGAAGACAGTATACCAAAGAAATCAACAAGGTCCTTTGCACAAAAGAAAAGAATATACAAGAAATAAAAAATGAAACACAAGCTATAGTATTGACACCTACCATCTTAACGCAATCACAAATGGAAGTTCTGGGCCAGGGTCTCAATTTTTCACCAACCTGTGATTTTGACCTTTTCTCCACTATGTTAGATATGAATAAATTTTGTAGATTGTTGACAGTGAAAAAGCATTTTAGGACTAAAGGTGATACAAATAATCAATATAGAGATATATGTACTGATGTCAATAATGAATTTGAATCGTTACAATTTAATGAACACATGGCCCTCAGAAATTTTACGGAAGCTTGCAAAAGAAAGTCAGGTGGAACATGAAATGAGGGAAGAGGAGGACCAGCATCCATCACCCATCCCCAAAATCCTATTTTTTTATACCCTTGAGGGCCAGAAGTACCTGCACAAAGGGGCTTTCCAAATAACAATGGAACATGATCTAGTAGCCCCTACAAAAATAGATTAGTAGACAGAAGACCAAAATAAATAATCAAAAAAATAATCTAACGTGGTCTCAAATAAAGGCCCTAAGAAATTGCGGGAGAATAAAAATTGGATTATCAAAAGGGCAGATAAAGGTGGGGGCAACGGTGGGTGATGGATGCGGGCCTCTTTGTATCACAAGGCATAAATTATTAGAGGATACAACTACTTACCGTAGATTAAGTAGAATCCAACTAAACATTATCTCAACAAGTTAGAACGTCTGTAAATGAGGATGTGTCCCTGGGGTTTTTTAACGGAGAAAGAGAAAAAATATCTACTGGGGAAAATTCAAATAGTCCCCCGTGTTCTACGATGCACCAAAAGTGCATAAAAAATGTTTTTCCTCCAGGTTTGAGACCTATTATTTCAGGCAACGAATCTCTATGTGACGCCTGGCACATGGGTAGATCGACATTTGCACCTATTTTTACGCAAGCTACCAGGCTACATAAAAGAAAACGAAATCAATACTCAAAACCCCATGTCAGGGAGACCCGGGGAAAAGATAATTATACATGGATAGGCTGCACGTAGTCAGCCTATATTTATGCATACCCCATGATGTAGTCTTAATTGCTGTCCCCTTTCTTCCTAAAACAAAACAGTACATATAGCAATGAGGTCCGGGATTTCCTTCTACAGGCAATAGAATTTCTCCTTAAAGCAATTTTTTCAAATTTGATAAAAAATACTTCCTGCAATTAGTGGGAGCACCTATGGGAGCCACAGCGTCACCTTCACTAGCCATATAACAATGGCATGGTGGGAGCACCATGTCATTTATCATGCTAGCAATCCTTTAAATTTGGACTGTATAGTCCCGGTATGGGCGCTACATCGACGACCTCTTAATAATCTGGGGGGTCCGATGTAGCGCTCATACAACCCTTCCCTGGAGTACCTCAATCTAAAATCCGTTCAATTTTCGATTTACAGGAGCTGGAACCCAAAATGAATTCCTTTCTTGGATGTCCTCCTAAGGGGTGACAGTGTAGGGAAAAGGGTAGTAACGACCCTATATCGCAAACCCCAAATTTTGGCAACTCTAATTTTAAGAGCAAATAGTTGCCACTCTACTAATACTATACAGGCCATACCTTATGGCGAGTTTGTACGAGCCCGCAGACTCTGTACCCTGGACAAGGATTTTGAAGGGGCAGTTTTAAGGCTATAGATAAAAAAATTGGGGGAGAGAGGATATTATAGGAGAGATTTGAGAGAGCAAAATCTAAAATTAAGGGGAAGACACAGCAAGAGCTCCTAAAAGATACTGATTGTGAGTCATGTGATAAGTTTTAAAAAATAAAAAGATAGCAATTTTCCACCAAATATAGCAGGAACTACAGGAAATCAAAGCTATATTCCAATAAAAATGTCAACATATTGCGACAAGATGAAATCTTGGCAGAAAATATTAGAGGAAGGATAGTAAAGCTTTTCCCAAAAAGAAATCAGAACTTAGGAAACTTAATTTTACCTAGTACCTACAAAACAGTAGCGACCCAAGGAAGAACCTGGGTGGCCCAAAAGGGTTTTCTTTATGTGTGGAGGGAATAGATCCCAAAGTGTGCAATTTTTAGCATAAAAACAAAAGTATTTAAAGATGCAAAGATGTCAGAGAAATTTGAGATAAAAAGTTTCATGAATTGCAACACACACCATGCGATATATATCATTGAGTGCACAATATCAGAAAAAAATATGTGGGTAGTACCACACGTAAAGTAAAAACCCGTATAATGGAGCACGTAACAAGTGTTAAGAAAAAACAGGGAACCATGTCGGGAGCTGCCAGACACTTTCTGGATTGCCATGAAGGGAACACAACGAGTTTAAAAAAATTATGCCATAGAACAGGTCACATGCCCCGAAAGAGGGGGGATTGGGACAAAAAAATTGAGGCTAAGGAGGCCCATTGGATCCTCAGCTAGGCACAAGGACACCGCAAGGGTCCCCAACTATAGAACAGACCTGTTCTATATCTATTAAGAATACCCTTATGTATATAATAAAATATGTATTTCATATATTGGCATATATCATTAATACCATACACATATTTATATATTAAGTAAATATTAGTAATATATGATGTGGGGAATGAGACAGGTGTTTATATATAAGCCCTTTCACCTTGATAGATATTATCAACAACATTGATTGTATATACAACCTGAATATATTGTATGGGTATACAATAGTTTCCTCTGTAAATGGAATAAGTGTATGAGTATGGGGTATATTCATCTTGCATTTTTTAAATAAATGGTGTTTCCCTTTAAAAAGGAATACGTTGATTGAACATGTGATTGGAATTGCAGAGACCATTGGTTTTAGATTTTTTATAAATATAGCAGCCAAACATACGTACATATACTGGGGACAAGATGTTAAACTCGAAAACGCGGTCAGTTAGCTGCTTTCCTGTATGCTGTGACATCTTTTTGTGCTTTGCTATCATTTTAATTTGCACAATAAAGCTGTTTGTTTACCTACGTCGGAGATGGGAGTTGTTTGCGGTGCAAGCCTCTTTCTGAGTAAGCGCCCGGAAACCCTGTTTGGAATTGGATAATGGCCTCCAGTATAGATAGAGAACAGGGCTCCCAGTACATACAGATAGCTTATAGGTCCCCCAACACTAGATAAGTAGTTTATAGTTAAGTTACAGGTTCCCCAGCACATTTAAAAGGTAGTTTACAGGTTCCCCAGCAAATCTAGAGGTAGTTTATAGGTTCCCCAGCACATCTAGAGGTAGTTTATAGGTTCCCCAGCACATCTAGAGGTAGTTTATAGGTCTACCAGCACATCTAGACGTTTGATTTTAGAGTCCTCCAGCACATCTAGCCATAGTTTATAGGGTCCCCAGCACATATAGCCATAGTTCATAGGGTCCCCAGCACATCTAGCCATAGTTTTTAGGGTCCCCAGCATGTCTAGCCATAGTTTATAGGGTCCCCAGCACCTCTAGACATAGTTTATAGGGTCCCCAGCACATCTAGAGGTAGGTTCTAGGTTCCCCAGCACATCTAGAGGTAGTTTATAGGTTCCCCAGCACATCTAGAGGTAGTTTATAGGTCTACCAGCACATCTAGACGTAGATTTTAGAGTCCTCCAGCACGTCTAGCCATAGTTTATAGGGTCCCCAGCACCTCTAGCCATAGTGTATAGGGTCCTCAGCACCTCTAGCCATAGTTTATAGGGTCCCCAGCCCATCTAGCCATAGTTTATAGGGTCCCCAGCCCATCTAGTTATAGTTTATAGAGTCCCCAGCCCATCTAGCCATAGTTTATAGGATCCCCAGCACATCTAGCCATAGTTCATAGGGTCCCCAGCACATCTAGCCATAGTTTTTAGGGTCCCCAGCACATCTAGCCATAGTTTATAGGGTCCCCAGCGCATCTAGCCATAGTTTATAGTGTCCCCAGCAGATCTAGCCATAGTTTATAGGGTCCCCAGCACCTCTAGCCATAGTTTATAGGGTCCCCAGCACCTCTAGGTATAGTTTATAGGGTCCCCAGCACATCTAGCCATAGTTTATAGGGTCCCCAGCGCATCTAGCCATAGTTTATAGGGTCCCCAGCATATCTAGACGCAGGTTTTAGGGTCTCCAGCACATCTAGCCATAGTTCATAGGGTCCCCAGCACATCTAGCCATAGTTTATAGGGTCCCCAGCATGTCTAGCCATAGTTTATAGTGTCCCCAGCACATCTAGCCATAGTTTATAGTGTCCCCAGCACGTCTAGCCATAGTTTATAGGGTCCCCAGCACATCTAGCCATAGTTTATAGGGTCCCCAGCATATCTAGACGCAGGTTTTAGGGTCCCCAGCACATCTAGCCACAGTTTATCGGGTCCCCAGCATATCTAGACATAGGTTTTAGGGTCCCCAGCACATATATAGAGGTTTCCCCCAGCACTGTATATCCCCCAGCACATATATAAAGGGTCCCCAGCAGGTATAAGGCTAATTAAAAGTAACAAATTGACACTACTCACCTTACCTCGCTCCCTGCCGCTGTCGCTGCTTCCGGTCTTCTTCACAGGCAGCGTGACGTCATCAGGCCGCGCAGGCAGCATGATGACGCTCACGCCGCCTGTGCTGTGTACTCTGATGAGCCGCATCCTACCTGCGGCTACTTGAGTACTCTGTGGAGCGGAGAGCCATCGCTCTCTGCTCCGCAGAAGCCTGTAACTGTATGTGCATCCGGCGGACGCACATACAGTTAGACCCGGTGCCGCTGCCATCACCGATCGGCAAGGTCCTATGCTGATAGCTTAGGGATCGGCGGCGGTGGCGCTGGGGGCGACGATACTTCGCGGAGCAGAGAGCGTTCACTCTCTGTTCCACGGAACCCTTCAGCTGTATGTGTGTCCAGCGGATGCACATACTATTGAGGTGGTGGTCGGCGCTCCACGCCCACAGCAGCGGCCTGGAGCCAGGCGAGGTTCGGAGCACGGGGAGTTTTACCCAGGGCTTGTGCCCCGGATGAAACAGCCTAGAGACGCCCCTGGATGTAGCTAAAGGTCATCCTCCTCTTTGCCTTTCTGTGACACTTCCAGTCTCTCTATTTCTCTATTGCAAACTGCTGATGAGTCTCTGTGACACTCTAAGCTCAGTGGCTACTCCCATCTGAGAGCATCCTGCTTGAAGCTTCACAATGGCAAAGTACTGTTGATCAACTGTAAGGTGTTGTCTTGGTCTCATGATATTAAAATATGAACAGCATTATGAGGAGGTCTATTTAAATCCCAATCTCAAATCGATCCCCTAAATTTATTTGATGATTCAGGGATCAAAAACCTGTTTGTGAATTTTGCCATTAAAGGGGTTGTCTCACTACATTGATTCCTCTTACCTCAGTCCTGTTTTCTCAGTTTCATTTTTGAATTCAGGGCCGTTTACTGGCTTTACTGCCTACTACTGGCGTGCAGTGAAGACACTAAGTCTGAAACTATAGCAACCAGCACTGGCAGCCTATCAAGACAGATCGAACAGGTCTGTAGCTTTGGTGACCTGAGGAGCTGATGCAGCCTATACAGGAGGGGATATCTAGGAATAGATAGGACACTGTTAATGGACACATATTGCAAAGTGACTTGTAGTGAGACAACCTCTTTAAGCTCCTTGTTAGAGATTAGCAAGAAGTACTAAAACATTAAACAGTTGGACATGTGCATTCTAAAGTTAACTTTTTATTTATTTTTTTTATCGGAGGGATGCCGCACACCGTATAGATATGTGTCCTTGGTTGCTCTAGTGAGGGTTGCCAGCCCTTTGTACTCAATATTGAAGAAATACCTTAGCACTCCATGAGTGATGAATTTTATGTTTATTGAAACATCTTTAAAGTGGATATATCTCCAGAATAAGTGATATACCGAAATACAGGATATCCAGACTTTATGGAAAATTTTCGGCCATACTGGCCTTCCTCAGCCTGTCTGGTAATGGACTGCTGGAGCTCAGGAAGTTAAGAGATGGTTTCTTTTAGTTCATAAAAAAAAAAAAAAATTATGTTCATCCTAAAATTTCAACCAAAAACCAAATATACCTAAGTTTTTGTGAGTAGTGCTTTGTTGTGGATATATTGCAGATTTGTTGCAGATGTTCCAAATTATCTTTAACAGTAAAGTCAAAACCTTAAAAAAATCCAGTGTAACATTTTACGGTTGTGGATATTGTGGCAGAAACACAGAGGATCTGCAGAAAAATTCATCACTGCAAATTTTTAACACATTGATTGTTTTGACTTTAATTTGCATAATTGGGACTGAAAATTTGGGCCAGATGTATGAAAACTGTTTAGGTCTAAAACCCACTCTTTTGCCCATAGCAATCTATGGGTAAAAAAGTGCGTTTTAGACCTAAAAAGGTTCATACATGTGGCCTTTTGTTTCTGAATTTTGGGGGCCCATTGGAGTTGATTCTGGTTGTACACCCTGCAGTTACTGTACATACTTTGCCTCTTGCTTTTTGCCTCTTTCTCTCTGCCTTTTTTGCCTCTCCTAAAAATGTATATGCAGTTTTAAAGAAACTCAAGGTCTGCCATCCTCAGAGGCCACCAAAGATTTCCTATGTTCCCTCATGGACCAGTTGAGCCTGGCTTCACTTAACCCCTTTCTGCCAAATGGATTTTCGTTTACAGAGCCTTAACTTTTTCTCACCCAACATTGTAAAGCCATGAGTTTTTTTTTTTTTTAATTCATATAATATCCATATAACAACTTGTTTTTTTTTAGACAAAATGTACTTTTTAATGATACCATTTACCATACAATATAGGGGGTTGAAAAATTATTCATACCTCTTGAACTGATCCTCATTTAAATGTTGCAGCCAGAAACTTAAATGTATTTTATCGGTATTTAATGTGATAGAGCAACACAAGATTTTTGCAAGTTAAAAAACTGTGGCATGCATATTTATACAGCCCCCCCGAGTCAATACTTTGTAGGACCACATAAAGCTGTAATGATAACTACAGGCCTGTTGGGGTGGGTCTCTACCAGCTTTGCACATCCAGAGGCTAGTAGTTTTGTCCATTCTTCTTTGCAAAATAGCTCTAGCTCAGTCAGATTGCTTGGTGAACATTTGTGAACAGCAATTTTCAAGTCATGACACAGATTCTCAATGGGATTTCGGTCTGGACTTTGACTGGTCCATTTGGAATATGCTTTAAAGTAAACCATTGCATTGTAGCTTTGGCTGTATGTTTAGGGACATTGTCCTGCTGGAAGGTGAACCTATGCCCCAGTCTCAAGTCTTTTGCCGCTTCTAACAAGTTGTCCTCCAGGATTGCCATGTATTTAGCTCCATCAAATCTGACCAGCTTCCTAGTCCCTGCTAAAGCAAAGAATCCCCAAAGCATAATGCACCCACCAACGTGCTTCATGGGGAGGATGGTGTGTTCAGGTTGATGTGCAGTGCTGGCTTTCCTCCATACATAGCGTTTGGCATTTAGGACAAAAAATTAAATTTTTATATCATCTGACAGGCACTCCTTCTTCCATATGCATGCTGTATCTCCTACTTAGCTTTCAACAAACTGCAAACAGGACTTCATATGGCCTGCTTTCAAAAAGGGCTTTTTTCTTACCATTCTTAGATAAAGGGCAGATTTGTGGAGTACACAACTATTAGTTGTCCTGTGGACAGATTCTTCCACCTATGCTGTGGATCTTCCCCAGAGTGACCCTGAGCCTTTTGGCTGCTTCTCTAATTAGTGCTCTCCTTGTCTCCACTGTCAGATTAGGTGGGCAGCCATGTCTTTGTTGGTTACCAGTTGTGCCATACTCCTTTCATTTCAGGATAGTGGATTAAACAGTTAATATATGATATATGCAGCACTAGGGCTACTTTTTCAAAATCTTAATCTGCCAAATAGCTGTAGTTATACTGAGAATAAATCATGTACACATGTACTCTATTTTCTAATTAGGTGATCAGAGTTTTACAGATGTGTTGATACCTATTATTCTTCACTTTTATTTTTTTTTATTTGTAAAATGGCAAAAATAGTGTGTATGCAACATGTCGTTTTTGTTTATATTTTTCAAACTTTTTATTCACTTGTAGTTTTTGTCCCTTGGGTACTTTACCAATAGGGTGCACATTCACTTGTACACTACTCTGCAATGCTACAGTACTGCAATACATTAGTATCCTAATATGGCTCTCACTTAGTGATGAGCGATTACGTTGACTATCGGCAGCGGGTCGATAGTCGATATGGGCAATTAACAATCAGATTTTCGATCGTCGGTAATAGATTATCACCGATAACAATTAAAGTCTATGGGAGAGCAACAACACCTTCATTCTTACACGCAAACAGGGCTGGAGAAGCTGGAATTAACATCCACAACAGTCAAATGGATACGTGCTACATCTTAGGCAACACACTTAGGTTATAAAAGCCACAGAAAAAAACTCACAGACCATTCACTATCCCTGTCTTGCACCACAGCATGACCCTTAAACCTGCATGACCCCCAAATTAAAAAGTGCCAGAAGGCAGTATGATTTGAACCATCATCTTACTTGAACTGGACATTGAATATCCCTGTCCTGGAACGCAGCATGAGTCCAAAACCTGCATGACCCCCAGATTTAAAAAGTGCCTGAAAAAGGAGTCTTTCAACCACCATTTTAGTTGAAGTGGACATTGACTATACCTGTCCTGTACCACAGTATGACCATTAAACCTGTCTGACCCACAGATTAAAAAGTGCCGGAAAAGGAGTCTTTCAACACCATTTTATTCGAACTGGACATTAACTATCTCTGTCCTTTACCACAGTATGACCATTAAACCTGTCTGACCCACAAATTAAAAAGTGCCGGAAAAAGGAGTCTTTCAACCACCATTTTAGTTGAACTGGACATTGACTATACCTGTCCTGTACCACAGTATGACCATTAAACCTGTCTGACCCACAGATTAAAAAGTGCCGGAAAAAGGAGTCTTTCAACCACCATTTTAGTTTCACTGGACATTGACTATACCTGTCCTGGGCCACAGCTTGAGCACCAAACCTGCATGACCCCAGATTAAAAAGTGGCGGAAAAAGGAGTCTTTCAACCACCCTTTTAGTTTCACTGGACATATGCTGTCCCTGTCCTGGACCACAGCATGAGCCCCAAACCTGCATGACCCCCACATTTAAAAAGTGCCAGAAAAAGGAGTCTTTCAACCATCATTTTAGTTTCACTGGACATAGACTATCCCTGTCCTGGAACGCAGCATGAGCCCCAAACCTGCATGACCCCCAGATTAAAAAGTGCCGGAAAAAGGAGTCTTTCAACCACCATTTTAGTTTCATAGGACATTGACCATACTGTCCTGGGCCACAGCAATGAGCACCAAACCTGCATGACCCCCAGATTAAAAAGTGTTGGAAAAAGGAGTCTTTCAACCACCATTTTAGTTTCACTGGACATATACTGTCCCTGTCCTGGACCACAGCATGAGCCCCAAACCTGCATGACCCCCACATTTAAAAAAGTGCCGGAAAAAAGGAGTCTTTCAACCACCATTTTAGTTGAACTGGACATTGACTATATTGTCCTGTACCGCAGAATGACCATTAAAAACCTGTCTGACCCACAGATTAAAAAGTGCCGGAAAAAAGGAGTCTTTCAACCACCATTTTAGTTTCACTGGACATTGGACCATACTGTCCTGGGCCACAGCATGAGCACCAAACCTGCATGACCCCCAGATTAAAAAGTGTTGGAAAAAGGAGTCTTTCAACCACCATTTTAGTTTCACTGGACATATATGTCCCTGTCTGGACCACAGCATGAGCCCACAAACCTGCATGACCCCCACATTTAAAAGTGCCGGAAAAAGGAGTCTTTCAACCACATTTTAGTTTCACTGGACATTGAATATCCCTGTACTGGAACGCAGAATGAGCCCCAAACCTGCATGACCCCAGATTTAAAAAGTGCAGGAAAAAGGAGTCTTTCAACCACCATTTTAGTTTCACTGGACATTGACCATACCTGTCCTGGGCCACAAATGAGCACCAAACCTGAATCACCCCCAGATTAAAAAGTGCCGGAAAAAGGAGTCTTTCAACCACTATTTTAGTTTCACTGGACATTGACCATACCTGTCCTGGGCCACAGCATGAGCACCAAACCTGCATGACCCCCAGATTAAAAAGTGTTGGAAAAAGGAGTCTTTCAACCACCATTTTAGTTGAACTGGGCATATACTGTCCCTGTCCTGGGCCACAGCATGAGCCCCAAACTGCAGGACCCCCACATTTAAAAAGTGCCGGAAAAAGGAGTCTTTCAACCACCATTTTAGTTTCACTGGACATAGACTATCCCTGTCTGGAACGCAGCATGAGCCCCAAACCTGCATGACCCCAGTTTAAAAAAGTGCCGGAAAAAGGAGTCTTTCAACCACCATTTTAGTTTCACTGGACATTGACCATACCTGTCCTGGGCCACAGCATGACTCTTAAACCTGTTTGATCCACATGATCACAAAGTGGCACTATGCTATTTTGAAAAGTGACTGTCATTTAGTATATTTTTTGGTAACTGACATTGTTCACAGAATTTATTTAGGGAAGTTTTATTTATAGTTTTAACATTATTATCATTTTGCTTTTTTTCAAGTGTGATAACATACAACATACACCCTCCCTGCAGTTTTTAAAGGTATTTTTCCACGTGTAGATGTGTGATTTCGTCCGCACACCCCATAAGTTATGCAAATGTCCTAATCATCCCCAAAACTCTTCTTTTTTGAGAGACATTTGCCCTCCTGGCTTCTGAGAGTGATTCAGCCAATCAATTCAATGGTTTCATTTTTCCTCCAAATCCTTCTTCATTCATTAGGGACAGACTCCCCTGGAGATCAGATGATGCGACCCCATAGTGACTCCAGCCCAGAAAATTTTTAAGCCTCAAATTGTGCAATTTGTGTCCAGCCCTGGAGCCCTTTTTGACACTACTTAACCTCACAGAAAACCTTTTTAAAATCTGATTTTTTAGAGAAATTTGAAGCTCTCCTGATTGCCCCTAACGGTGAGAGCCAGTGCTGCCATCAGCCATTTGTTAACGCGGAGGTCCAGCTGCCAGGGACAGACTTACAGTGGGTGCGGTGAGAGCCCAGGCTAGCGTCTGTCATCTATTAACACGCAGGTTCAGCAGCCAGGGCCGGAGTTACAGTGGGTGCGGTGAGAGCCCAGGCTGGCGTCTGTCATCTATTAACACGCAGGTTAAAATGCCCTTATGACGCCGCAACGTCAACAGTCATGCTGAAGCAGAGTGCGGAAGCGGAAGTGTGAGGTAAGACCTCCAGCCTTCCTCAGTACACAGTCAAGACCTGGGTAGCGCTTGCCCCTCCGTATGAGTGCGGACCAATTGAGCTTCACTTGGAAATACTGGTGGTTAATGCTCCTGTTCCACCCAGGTGCCCTTTTTCTTGGCATTCTTTTTCTCATTTTACTCAACGTGCTGGAGGAAATTGTCTCTGTACTTTGTTCTCTGTCCGTGCTCCATACTCCATGTCCTCTGAATAACCTACATCTGGTCAAGTTTTCCTGTACCTCCCTTGTACAATTCAGAGGAATTTTTTTTACCAGCTATTTTGTACATGCAAGTTTTTTAGTAGTTTAATTCTAGAAAACACATTTTAAAAATAGGATGGAATCCCACCATGTCTTTGTTTCTCTTTTTTAATTGTATTAAATGGGTTGTCTTAATACAGGGATTGCTAGCTATGTTAAAGATCTTGCAAAAACAAGTCATTTGGGTTAAAGTGTTTCTTATGCTCCCAAACCTGGAAGACAGAAGGCTGGCTGCTAGACTGGCCGCTGTACAGCGTGCAGGTCGTCAAACTGGCGGAAGGAGAAGGGGTAGGATGGGTCTCTGGTGGTGCTGATGGTACTCGGGCGACGGTGGAGGCTGAAGCGGAGGCTGTCCTGATCATGACTCTGAGAGACATGGGCAGCTTAGGAACGTTTGGTGGTGGCGGAGGGGGAGGAGGCGGAGACAGAGGGTGGACAGTGTTGGAGGCCCGGCGTCGGTCTGGCCTTTATAGGCCAAGTGTTCCCTCCATTCAACTCATGCTTTCGCTGCATGTGATTTAGACATGTTGTGGTGGTTAACCACCTAAGATTCTTGCCTCTACTTATGCGTTTACGGCAAAGGCGGTATATGACATCGCTGGGTGAATCAGAGGCTTGCTCAAAGAAGGCCAGGCTTGAGAGGTCCTGGAGTCTTTGCCCGGCGATAAGCGAGGAGCGGGGTTTCCGCTGACCGTGGCTGGCGCAATATATCAGG
Source organism: Phyllomedusa bahiana (assembly GCA_025379985.1). NCBI lineage: Eukaryota > Metazoa > Chordata > Amphibia > Anura > Hylidae > Phyllomedusa > Phyllomedusa bahiana. Next base: position 13,621 of record JAODAL010036210.1, read on the forward strand.
GACTTCTGCGACGCCTCTCCCTTTTGAGGGGGGGACCCGTATGACACTACCATGTCTTCCTCCTCGTCTAGTGATGAACGCTGCAAGCAAATTCTGTGAAAAAGACCACGTTGGATCGCAATGTCTATCATCATTATCAACACGGTGATTTGGTTCGTCTGACATTCTGCATAATGCGGTACAAGCAGAGGACTCAAGCTTTGCCGGCCCGGGTTTTTGCCCATTGACCCGGGTTCCTTTCCTCCTCTGATGGCATCAGTTAACTGGGCGTCAGTGCAGAGAAAATCTCCTCTTTGGCTTTGATCTTTTAACATGCCTTCTGACCCACGTTTGTCATCAAAGGGTCTCAGAAAATGGATTATCCACGTGGTGGGTACACCAGTTGAATGTGGGCTGCTCATGTTGGACGGATGCTGATGATGCTGATGATGACATTTGTGGCCGTGATGGGGGGACGAGGAGGTAAGACTGCGGATGCAGGTTGCATTAACAACTGAAGGACAGTTTGGCGACGCTGATCGTTACTGAGATTCACAGGGCCCCGACCCAGCGATGACAGGCCTCACGGTCCTGCTCTGACGATCTGCTGGCATGCGTGTTGTCGCCAGCACTGGAAGGGCACCTTCTCTCGTACCTCTACCTCCATGTCCTACCCCCTTCTTTGTTTCGCTTACCACCTGAAATTTCCTCCTGTTCAGAAATATAAAAAATTTTAGAAAAGGGATGGGAAGAGTTTTGGGAAAGTCTTTATTAAAAGACGGCAAATCACAGCTATTCTCAAATCCCTCCAATCAAAACAAAATTGCTGTATTCAAATTTAAATACAAAGTAGCTCTATGAACAAAGCTTGACTGACCAAAAGTGAAAAAAACACCTGGGCGAAATGTATACGGGATAATAAAAGGTATTTTATGGCACCTATCAATTCACCTCTGGTGACTACTAAATTGCTACATTCAAATTTAACTACAAAGTAGCTCTATCAACAAAGCATGACTGACCAAAATTGAAAAAAACACCTGTCTGAAATGTATACGGGATAATAAAAGGTATTTTTTGGCACCTATCAATTCACCTGTGGTGACTACTAAATTGCTGTATTCAAATTTAACTACAAAGTAGCTCTATGAACAAAGCTTGACTGATCAAAAGTGAAAAAAACACCTGTCTGAAATGCATATGGGATAATAAAAGGTATTTTTTGGCACCTATCAATTCACCTGTGGTGACTACTAAATTGCTGTATTCAAATTTAACTACAAAGTAGCTCTATGAACAAAGCATGACTGACCAAAAGTGAAAAAAACACCTGTCTGAAATATATACGGGATATATAATAAGGTAATTTTTTGGACTCTATTCAATTCACATGTGGTGACTACTAAATTTGCTGGTGTATTCACAATTTTAACTGCAAAGTTAGCTCTATCAACAAAGCTTGACTGACCACAAGTGAAAAAAACACCTGTCTGAAATGTATACGGATATTAAAAGGTATTTTTGGCACCTATCAGTACACCTGTGGTGACTACAAAGTTGCTGGATTCAAATTTAACTGCAAGGTGGCTCTATCAGCACAGCTGGCCTGCGCCAAAGTGAAAAAAACACGTATTTGAAATGTATACTGATAATAAAAGGTATTTTTTGGCACCTATCAACCTGTGGTGACTACAAAGTTGCTGGATTCAAATTTAACTGCAAAGTAGATCTATCAACAAAGCTTGACTGACCAAAGTGAAAAAAAAAACACGTATCTGAAATTTATTCGGATAATAAAAGGTATTTTTGGCACCTTTCAATTCACCTGTGGTGACTACAAAATTGCTGTATTCACATTAAACTGCAAAGTAGCTCTATCAACAAAGCTGTACTGTGCCAAAGGTAAAAAACACGTATCTGAAATGTATTCGGATAATAAAAGGTATTTTTGGCACCTTTCAATTCACCTGTGGTGACTTTAAAGCGGTAGATGCTCCTTTAAAATTCTCTACCTAACTACATAAAATCTGCAAATCTCTGACCTAACTAAGTTGTAAGGATCACAGCTAACAGTAGAGCTGTCTCTGTGAAGAAATAGAATAATTTCGCTGAGCTGTTTGCTGAGCTGTTTGGACAGAGGCAGAGCGCACGTCCTACTGCTATGAGACGCTGACAGACACTGATCATGAACAGGAGGCTGTTCTATGTAAAAACGAGGTCATGTGATTTTTCCAGCCAATCGCAACCATACACATCCCAGTCATGACGTCACACCCACATCTCACCCTGCTCTATTCTGTAAGCTGATTTGCTGGCCGCCAAAATGACAGGAAGCGCCGAAAATGGCGCGATATTAATAGATTATGTACAGTTTTTTAACCTAAATTATCGCGTGATCTAAAAAATCCGATCAACGTAAATATCGTGCCGATTTCACCTTTGTCGATAATAATCGCTCAACACTACTCTCACTGTATAACAGGAGTAGCCTTGAGGCCTTTATTGCCAACATTATGACATAAATGCATGTTAAATGTCTTTAGAGGGTTAATACACAGCAGCTAAACTAAAAAGACAGAAGTGAAGTGAAGAGGAGGAAATAAGTAACTAACCATTAATAAGACATACTGTAACTAAGCTGGATACATAGGTTTCCATGAAAAAACATGGATTATATAAATGGAACTATTAAAGCGCTATCTATGGACTTTAAAGTATGGTTGGGACAATGCCTACACTATATGTGAAATAAAAAGAGTTCACACCTGAGGAAGTGTGGCAGGTTCCATGTGGAACGCGTAGTGTATTTTTGCATTTAGCAAAAATACATATATTTTGTGGAATATATATTCTTGCAGAATAACTTCTTTTATTTCATATATAGGTCAGGCATTGTCCCGATCATATTCTAAAGTCCGTAAATAGCTCTTTAATAGTTCCATTTATACTATCCATGTTTTTACATGGAAACCTGTATATTCGTCGAACCAAGGAGGACCTACTCGGGGTGCAAGGACCCCCATGTGATTTGGAACAAAAGCAACTTGGACCTTTTCTTATTCAAGAGTTGTACCATAGCTTGAACAACTTCATCAGGTGAGCAAACCATTGTACCTGAATTTTTGGAAACTAATATTTAAAACATATCACATGAGGTGCGCTGTGTCTTTCTTCTTGTTCCCTGTATCCCAGCACTGATCTTCTGCTATTTACTGTAACTAAGCTGGATTTGTTTATTTTATCTTTTTTTTTTTTTTTTTTGTAGTGGAGCTAGGCTAACAAGTAATCAAACAATAAGCATTAAAGAAAATAAATATCAGGTACAAATGCCTTCACCCTTCGTTTGTTAAATTTCAAATTTCATTAACCCCTTAAGAACGCTGCCAGTTTACCTCCCTGACAGAGCCCCATTTTATAAATCTGACATGTGTAATTTATGTAGAAATAGCGGTGTGACGGTTTAACGGTTGTTTTCTCATTAAACATTTTGCTTTAATTTAGTACCAAACTTTGGTCCATAAAATCTTATTTTATTTGTGAAAGATATCAAAATGTCATAAAAATTTGGCATTTTCAAACTTAAAAAATTTCTGTGTGTAAGACAGAAAGTTACACCATACAAAATAGTTTATAACTAGCATCGACCATGTGTATATTGGCATAATTTTTAAATATCTTTTTATTTATTTTTTATGACATTAGGGAACTTTAAAATTTTGTAGCAATTTTTCACATTTTTAAGGAAATTGTTAATACATATTTTTTTAGGGACCAGTTCAGTTCTGATGTGTTTTTGAAGGGACTATATATTAGATACCCCTAGAAATGACTCCAGCTAAGAAACTGCCCTCCTTAAAGTATTTATGAAGTTTGTTTACCCTATAGGTGTTACACAGAAATTAAAGAAATTGCAGATTTTCAATTTCAAAACATTATTGTCAAGGACAGTCAGGGACTCCCACAAAGACACAGACAAGTGAGCCCTGACTCTGATCCCAGCCCCTGTCCCTGCCTTTTGGGGAACCCAACTCCTTAATAGGCCAGCCCCAACCAGAAGACTGATGGCTGCACTAACAAAGGTGCAACACAGACAAGTACAAACAAACAAAAACAATACTGGTAGACGGTCCAAATCGGCAACAGAATGGCAGCGAGTACAAAATGTGAGGCAAAGGGATAAACGGAGTCCAAGCAGAAGGTCAGGTAAACACGAAATGACAAGCAGAAGCACAGGGTAGGAAGACTTATAGCAGGCGAAGAGAGAAGGAAGGAAGTGACTATAAATAGGGAAGAGGAGGAGGAAAAAGAGCAGAAGTGATAGGGAGCAGAACATGTCAATCACCAAGAGACCTCATTGACCCAAAGAGTGCTGGAAGGTTCTAGGTCACGGGCGTTGGCCAGAATTCAATTAGTGTCCAAGGTAAAGGACAGCGTTCACACAGAAGAAGGGAATAAAGCAAAGCCAGAGTTATGGTCACAGCAGCGGTCGCCGGCGACCAGAGCCAGTTGACACAAACGTGACAGTATCCCCCCCTTCTATGAGGGGCCTCCGGACCCTCCTTAGGTCCCCATAGTTTGCAGGGGTTATCTTGGTGGAACTTTTCCACAAGTCTGGGAGCGTGCGAGTCCCTAGCCGCCACCCACACCCGCTCCTCCGGACCATACCCTCTCCAGCGTACTAGGTACTGGAGAGCGTTCTGGACTCTGCGGGAGTCAATTATATGCTCAATTTCGTATTCTAACTCCCCTTGTACAACCACAGGTCAAGGAGTGCAGTAACCAACCACAGCAGGAATGTACCTTTTAAGTAACGATTTGTGAAACACAGGATGAAACGGAGTGAATTCGGAAGGCGTAATCTAAAAGATACCGGGTTAACAATTTCTGATATGACAAAAGGACCAATAAACTGAGTAGTGAACTTAGTAGACGGGACCCGGAGGCGGAGATTTTTTGTCGAGAGTCACACTTTGTCCCCGATAGCATATTCAGGTCCGGGTTGACGGTTTTATTAGTGTATTTAATTTGTTGTTGTTGGGCTTTTTCTAGAGTCTAGCCCAGACTGTGCACAGTCGCTTAACACGGTTTTTACGGAAGAGAACTTTGATTCGCAACCTGTTACGGCGGAGTATCTGGGGTGAAAGCCATAATTACAGTAGAAGGGGGATAATCGGGTTGAGGAACTCTCATGATTATTTAAAGCAAACTCAGCCATAGGCAAATACTCACTACACCTCTCCTGACACCCGAAACATAACATCTGAGATATTGTTCGAGTGACTGATTAAGTCTTTCGATCTGCCCATTAGTTTCGGGATGGAAGGCAGAGGAGAAGGACAGAGAGATGCCCAATCTCCCACAAAATTCTCTCCAGAACCTAGACACAAACTGTACCCCTTTATTAGACACAATACTGGAAGGGATACCATGGAGTCTCTGAATATGACGAACAAATAAATCGGAGAGGGGTTTTTGGGCAGAGGGTTTATTTTTTCTTTAGAGCAATAAGGGGGACACATTTAGAGAATCGGTTCACACCACCCAAATCAGCGACCTACCCTTGGAGAGAGGAAGATTGGTAATTAAATCCATAGAGATGTGAGACCAAGGCCTTTTGGGCAATGGAAGAGGGTGCAATAATCCCTCAGGGAGTTGTCGGGGTACCTTTGCCCTGGCACAAGTGTCACAGGCAGTAATAAATTCCTTGACATCACGCTGCCACGAAGGCCGCCAATAGGTATGAGACAGGAGGTATCCAGTGCCCGCGATGCCAGGATGCCCAGACAGAACTGAGGAGTGGACCTCCTCAAAAATTTTCAACCGAAGATAACCTGGAACAAAGAAGGGCCGAGCCTTGTGAGTTCGCAAGCGCAGAAAATAAGTCTGCTATAAGGGTAGCAATGACTACTCCCGGAGCGAGGATTTTCGGGTTCCTCCTCCGAGATATCACTTATACCAAAGCTTCGGGACAAGGCGTCGGCCTTAACATTTTTTGCCCCTGGACGATAAGTCACCACAAAGTTAAAACTAGTAAAAAACAAAGCCCATCCTGCTTGACGGGGTTTCAACCGCTTAGCATTGTCAAGATACAGAAGGTTTTTATGATCAGTAAGAACAGTCACCCTATGGCTGGCCCCCTCCAGAAGGTGTCTCCACCATTTTATGGTTAGCAATTCACCGTTACCCAATATCATAGTTGACCTCCGCGGTGGAGAATTTTCTGGAGAAGAAGGCAATGGGTCGGAGTTAGTTATAAAGGTTCAGTTCCCTGGGACAGGACGGCTCCCTACCCCTGTTTCAGATGCATCCACCCCCCCGACAAGGGGTTTGTTCTGGATTGGGTGGACCAGGACAGGTGCAGAAGTAAAACACTTTTTCAAGGTAAAAAATTATTGCTCGTCCTTAGGTGTCCAGGAGGTGGGATCAGCCCTCTTTTTAGTAAGGTCAGTGAGGGGTTTAACAATCAGGGAAAAATTCTTAACAAACTTGCGATAATAGTTAGCGAAACCTAAGAAACGTTGGATCCCTTTCAAGGTAGTAGGTCTCACCCACTGAGTGATGGCTGAAACCTTTTGTGGATCCATACTTATAGCACTAGGACTAAGTACGTACCCCAAGAACCCTATCTCCTGGACTCCAAACAAACATTTAGACAATTTGGCTCATAATTGATTCTGACGTAACCAGGAGAGGACCTCCCTTACATGATTCTGATGAGTATCATAATCCGGAGAAAAGATAAGGATGTCATCTAGGTACACAATAATGAAACGAACCAGGAGGTCCCTGAAGATATCATTAACAAATCGTTGGAAGATGGCTGGGGCATTACTAAGACCGAAAGGCATGACTAGGTATTCGAAGGCTGTCTTCCATTCGTCCCCTTCTCTGATCCGGATTTGGTTGTATGCCCCCCGGAGATCGATTTTGGAAAACCATCAGGCGCCCACAACCTGGTTAAAAAGATCCAGGATCAGTGGAAGTGGATGCTGGTCCTTTATAGTGATTTTATTGAGCTCCCTGCAGTCTATACAAGGACGGAGGCCCCCATCTTTTTTCTCGACAAAGAAAAAAACAGCTCCCACCGGCAAGATAGATGGTCGTATGTGACCTTTCTCCAGGCTTTCCTTGACATATTGACGCATAGATTCTCATTCCGGGGTAGATAAGTTGAAAATGCGACCCTTAGGAAGCTTTGCCCCTGAAATGAGTTCTATAGCGCAATCATATGGCCGATGCGGACACTCTCCAGCCGCAACGGCCTCATCAAAGACGTCTTTGAAATTAGAGACAAAATCGGGCATGGTATGATTATTATTTATAGAACACACCAAGGACTGTACAGTCTTTAAATGGGAACCACATGAGTCCCCCCATTTAACCAGTTCAGCAGCCTTCCAGTCGAACACAGGATTATGGAGGCGTAGCCATGATAAGTCCAAAATAACATCCATGGCAAGCCTCTCCATGACAAAAAAAGACAGTTGTTCGGAATGCAGGCACCCAACATTCAAGGTAATTTCAGTGGTACGGTATTCAATTTTTCCCTCCATTAGGGGGGTAGAATCTCCACCTGAAACCGAAAAGGGAGAACATAACGGAATTAATTGTACCCCTAAGGCTTGGGCCACAGTCATGCTAATGAAACTAACGTCTGCTCCTGAATCAATCATGGCTTGGCAAAAAATTCCAGGCCCCAGAAATTAAGGTTACAGGTAAGGAAATCTTATTATCCCAGTTAGGGTGTACCTGTACGCCTGAGTTATCCTTCAGGCGTTTGCTGATTTCCCACGGTGACTTAGGCCAGGTCGGGCAGCTCCTCAGAACATGGCCGGACTCCCCACAGTAAAAACACAAGTCATTTTCTGCTCGATGTTTCTTCCTGATAGCCACCGACGTGGAGCCCAACACCATGGGTTCCTCTCCTGAACCCCGAGCTTGAGATGGTGAGGGGAATGGGAGAGGAGTCTTAGCAGACACAGCAGAGAAAGATTTGACTGGGGAACCTGACCTGAACTGTCTGGTCAACCACCCCCCCGCCACCCCTCATCTTTTCCCTACGTCTTTCCCTCAACCTTCTGTCAATGGATATAGCCAAAGTCATAAAATCCCCTAAAGTCTCCGGAATAGGATGACTGACCATAGCATCCTTCACTGCTTCAGATAACCCCTGTCTGAAGAGGGTCTTCAGAGGTGGGTGAGGCCACCTAATTACCGAGCTCCATTGACGGAATTCTGAACAGTAATCCTCGGCTGAGCGACGACCCTGCTGGATGGATAAGAGATGAGTTTCTGCTAATGCTCGCCGGTTAGGGTCACCATAAATATGGCCCAACGTTAGAAAAAAATTGTCCACAGATCTCCACTCTGGGGCCTCAGGAGGCATACTCAATGCCCAATCCTGAGGTGGACCCTGGAGGAGGGACACCGCCTTGGCAACTTTCTCAGCCTCCGAGGAAAAGTGGGTGAACCGGAAAAACAGTCGACAGGATTCTCTGAAGGTCCGAAATTTATCAGGGTTACCATCAAAACAGTCAGGGAACCTCATATTTGGTTTGTGCATAAATTTGACCCACAAACCCAGGAGAGGGTACGGATACTGACGGTACGACTGGATCAGGTGCCGGAGTAGACATGGAATCCAGCCGAAGCAAAATCTGCTACATAAGGCCCACCATGCCCTGGAATTGTGTTGTTAACTCGTCCAGGCGGTCCGAAACCGACAGGTCGGTATTCATACCGACCTGCCGGTGAAGTGATTTGGAATAAGGGCCTGCTATAATGTCAGGGACAGTCAGGGACTCACACAAAGACACAGACAAGTGAGCCCTGACTCTGATCCCAGCCCCTGTCCCTGCCTTTTGGGGAACCCAACTCCTTAATACTCCGGCCCTAACCAGAAGACTGATGGCTGCACTAACAAAGGTGCAACACAGACAAGGCAACAGAACTGGCAGCGAGGTACAAAAATGTGAGGCAAAGGGATAAACAGAGTCCAAGCAGAAGGTCAGGTAAACACGAAATGACAAGCAGAAGCACAGGCGAACAACAGGGTAGGAAGACATATAGCAGGCAAAGAGGGAAGGAAGCAGTGCTGGAAGGTTCCAGGCCACGGACGTTGGCCAGAATTCAATTAGTGTCCAAGATAAAGGACAGTGTTCACACAGAAGAAGGGAATAAAGCAAAGCCGCAGTTCTGGTCGCAGCGGCGGTTGCCGGCAACCAGAGCCAGATGACACAAACGTGACAATTATTCACTGGAACACAGTAAGTGTTACTAGAGAAACACAACTCAACATTAATTTCCCTGATTCTGCCATGTTTAGAAATATCCCACATGGGGCTCTAGTGCTCAATTTGACTTAACCACAAGCCTCAGAATAGGAGGAGAGCCTAGACTTTTGGGCCTTATTTTCATAAGGATATTTTTGAGGCATAAATTCATGTTTGCTAAAACATAGAAAACATCCCTAAAAAGACTCCATTTTGGAAACAACACCCCTTAAGGAATATATTCAGGGTTGTATTGACTATATTGTCACCATTTTTTTTAGTGTTAGGCTATGAAAATAAAAAAAATAAAAAAAATTCCAATAACATGCAGTTTTAGCTGAAAATATTTCACTTTCACTTGGAATCCTGGAAAAAAAAGCACCTTTAACCCCTTCCCGACATTGGACATACCCATACGTCCTAGGTCCCTAACATTGTGTGGGCTCTCAAGCGGGGCTCACAGGATCGCAACATGGGTCCAGCTGTATATTACAGCTGGCCTCATGCTGCATCACCAGCAGCCTGAGCTCACTCCAGCCACGGGTTATGAACTTCTTAGCTGCTGCCATCTATGAAGGAACTCCCACTGTCTTCCGTCAGCCGTGGTGCGATCGTGGCTGCTGTTGTCTTACTTGACAGCTGAGGATCACTGATATAATTCTCTATGGGGGAAAGTAAAAAAACAGTAAAAAAGTGCAAAAAAGTAAAAACATTAAACGCAAACACAAAAAATAAAATAAAAACATACACCAATTGCCCTCAAAAAGATCAAAAATAAATAAAGTACATATATTTAGTATTGCCACATGAGTAACGACCTTCACTATAAATCTGTCATATTATTTAACCCACACGGTGAACACCGTCAAAACAAAACAAAAAAATTAGTCACAGAATTGCGATTTTCCTTCATCCTGCAGCACATAAAATGGAATAAAAAGAGATAAAAAATTCAAATAAACGCCAATGTGGTGACCAATGAAATCATCGGTTCATCCCACAAAAAAGCCCTTACACAGCTCTGTATATGGAAAAATAAAAAGCTATGGCTATAAGAAGATGTATAAATATTGTTTTACATAAAAGAAAAACTTTTTTTTAAAGAGCTTCAACATAAAAAAGTATATAGTTTGGGTATCAAAATAATTGTAATGACACAGAGAGAAAAACTAACTTGTCTTCTATACTGCACCCTGAGTGCCGTTTAAATAGAAAAATAAAAAACACTTTTAGCAGTATGTTCTTCACCCTGCCTTCCAAAAAACAGATTTAAAAGTGATCAAAAAGCCTTGTCCCCCATAAATAATACCAATGAAAATGTCAACGTATCCCACAAAAAACAAGCCCCTACACATCTCCATACACAGAAAAGTAAAAACATTATGGCTCTCAGACTAGGGCGATGCACAACATGTTTTACTTTTTCAATAAAAGTGTTTTTATTGTGCAAAAGCAGTAAAGCATAAACAATATAGAAATTGGGTATCACTGTAGTCATAGCGACCTGCTGAGTAAAGCTGATATGTCATTTATGTGATATAAATGGTCGCCATTGTAAAAAAATCTAAATAAAAAACAGTACCAGGATTGCTATATTTTGTTCAAAACCTTGCTCACAAAAACATTGATAAAAAGCGATCAAAGTGTCATATGAACCCCATAATGGTACTAATAAAAACATCAACTCATCCCGCAAAAAAAAAGCCATTAATCAGCTCCATATATAGAACAATAAAAAAGTTATGCTTATTAGACTATGACAACATAAAAAAAAAATTATATTATCATAACTGTACAAACCCGCATAGTAAAATGATCCTGTGATTAAAACCGAACTCTGTAAAACTGAAGCCCACAAAACAATGGTGGAAATGTGTTTATTTTCCTCCATTTTAATGGCCCAGTGCTAAAAAACTGTGAAACACCTGTGCAACCAAATGCTCAATGCATCCCTAGAAGAGATCCATGAGAGGTATTGAATCCAAAATGGAGCGACTTGTAGAAGGTTTCACCATTTCTGGTACTTTGAGGGGTTTTTAAATGCAACATGGCACCCACCAAAATCTTGTACGCCTTATCATGCGCCCAAACAGCACTTTTCACCCACATATAGGGCCATATGTATGAAAACTGTCTAGGTTTAAAATTCACTTTGTTGCCCATAGCAACCAATCAGAGCGCCTCTCATTTTTCCAGAGCGCTATATGAAATGAAAGGGGCGCTCTGATTCCAAATGAATTTTAGACCTAGACAGTTTTCATACATTTGGCCTATAGTGTATTGGCGAACTTGGAAAAAATTGTGTTACACATTTTCCCTTGTAAAAATTAATAATTTGCAGCTAAAATTGCAGATTGTTGGAAAAAATAAAATTTTCACAGCCGAATGCTAAAAAATGCTGTGAAAGACCTGTGGGGTCGATATACTCACTACACCGCTGGATATATTCCTTAAGGGGTGTAGTTTCCAATCTGGGGTCTCTAAGGGTTGTTTATTAAGTTTTAGCACATTATAGTGTCCGCAAACCTAGTATAGTGAGTAAAGAAAATTGTAATGAAAATCAGGCCCCAAAGTCCAGCAAGTGCTCCTCCTAATTTGAGGCTTGTGGTTGGCTAGGCTAGTCCCTATTAAAATCAATATTGCAAAATTTCGTCCAAATTTGAAAAAAAATAAATAAAAATGATGGCAACCTACAGTACACATGTGGTAGATGCTAGTATAAACTATTTTGTATGGAATAACTATCTGTCTAACATGCAGAATTTTTGGAACTTTGAAAATGGCAAATTTTTCCAAATTTTTACAATATTTTGACGTTTTCCACAAATAGGATTGTGTGGACCAAAATTTCTTACTAACTTAAAGCACAATGTGTCACGAGAAAACAGTCTCTGAATCACATGGATAGGTAAAGGTATCAAAAAGTTATTCTCACATAAAGTGACACAGGTCAGATTTCAAAACTGGTCTCTGTCAGTGAGATCAAAACTGACTGTGGTGGTAAGGGGTTAAATTTTGTTACAAAAATTCTTCGAAGTTTAGCAATACCCTATTTGTAGGTTTTAACTGCTGTTTGGGTGCATGTCGGGGCGTACAACGGAGGGAGCATTATTTGGCTTTGGGAACAGAGATTTACAACAACCAAGACAAAGAGAGATATAAAGCATAAGTGACCCCCAACATAGCACTATAAAATCACATATTTTTTTTACAAAGCTGGCCATCTTTTTCCACTCATCTCAGGAAAGGTAAGGAAAGGTATATCTATAGGTTTTACTTTTTACATAACAACTGCATAATTGCTTTAAATCATGAGTTTTGCATAAAAGATGGGGTACATTCTAAGTTTTATATATTATTTTTAGAAACATATTCCTAAAAAATTCCTATTTTTTTCTGGTTATGAAGGATTTATAAGCACTGGAAGTTACTGGTGGTAACTGGTAGAGGTAAAGTTTACAAAAAGTGTACATATTTTTTCCTGTAAGACACTATTTCTAAAGTACAACATGTGTCACTCTTTCGCCTTCAGACTAATTTACTGAGCCCAGCCAACAGTTTTCTAAAGAGAAAATAAATCTTCAATATCTGCTGCCAGTCATTTTTTTCCGTTTAACTACAATACAGGATTAATTTCCATAGGAATTGAACTAATTACAATATTGCTAATTACACATTGTATTAAAATATAAAGATATTTCTTTTTGTGGATTTGATTAAGCTTAATATTACCATAAAGAGAAAAATGAATAATGTTTCAGATAAAGTTATTAAAAAAAATTAAATATTGACAGAGCCCATTTGCACATTGCAATATAGATTTAAACAGCCTCAGGTCAATGATTTGAAAATTCATGCCATTATTTTGCTTAATAATTTCATTAAAAATTGCTTAATCTCATAAGGTCAGCCTCTTTAGAGCATCTGATCATTAACTCTCTCAACACAAAGAATACTGATGTATCATCACACCAAGGAACTGTCTAGTACAGATATGTAAAATACATATTCATCTATACAGCTGTTTGAGGGCTTGTCTTTTGCAGGACATGAAGTACTTTTTAATAGTATTTCTAACCAAGCAATATAAAGTACCGGAGAGCCAAATAATACTGTTTTTGTTTTGAATGTAAAATGCAATTTTCCAACAAATGACACATTATTTTTATTCTGCAGGACTGCTTTACAATTTGGACATATATATTTTTTTTTCATTTATTTTTGATTTACTGCTTTTAAAAGAATAAAAACGTTTTTTTTTTTTTTATTTGCTTCCAAGGGCAATTTCTTGATACCAATAACTTTTTATTTTTATTTTTCCACCTGTGGATCTAAGTAAGGGCTCAGTTTTTGTGGGCTGAATGTATGGGTTCAATAATGTAATATTTTAATGTATTAGACATTTATGGGCTAATATTTTTTATTTGTAAGATGGCAGAAGAGAGATGTTTTAAGCTTTTAATATATTATCTTTATATATTTTTGTTGTTACTACCACTAGATGGCTTGATTGCTTGCACATTTTTCTGCAATACAATAGTGTTCCAGCAGGGACGTAGCTATAGCGGGTGCAGAGGTAGCAGTCGCTTCCGGGCCCTGCAGCATAAGGGGGCCCAAATGCGGTCCTGCTGCATAAGAAGAGACCAGCATTGTAAGTGGCACATGGTAGCTGGGGGGCGCATTCCACTTTTTGCACTAGGGCCCCGAAGCTTTAAGTAACGCTTTTGTGTTCAAGTATGGCTCTCCACTTACACCCTGCTTTTTACAAGGGGTAATAGGAGTATTAAGATGGCTAGGCACGCTTTATAATCACTTAGATGCTGCAGTCCCATCTACCATGGCATCTTAGGGCCACATGTATGAAAACTGTCTAGATCTAAAACTCACCTTGTTGCCAATAGCAACCAATCAGAGCACCACTTTCATTTCATATAGTGCTTTGGAAAAATGAGAGGGGCGCTCTGATTGGTTGCTATGGGCAATAAAGTGAGTTTTAGACCTAGACAGTGTCCATACATGTGGCCCTAATTAGTGTTTAAATGGCTAGGATTGGATTTCTCTCAGATCCCAACTGCTAGTAGTGGGTGTCAATTGTAATTAATAGTCAGGCCCACTGATTATGTAGCAGGTTTACAAAGTGAGCTTGACCCATATTTCCTTACCAACATTATGACATGAATGTACATAAAAGTTAGAAAGAGGTTAGCAATATTGTGGCAGGAAAATAAATTAGGGAATAAACCCCCAATTATTTAGCTTAAGTTCTGCAGTGCTTTGGGAAAAGGATTAATATTCTTACTCTGAGTGCAGCTAAATTTGTTGCTAAACCCACAAGTTTGTTTCGTGACAGTATTGAGTACAAGTTTCGATAAGTTTAATTTTGAAAAATCTACATTCTTCACTTGTCACTGATACCAGAATTGTTGGAAGTATTATTAGTGCAGCAAAAAGATTTCCTGAGAGCTCAAATTAAAGCTGCCTATTAAAGTCAACCGAGAGGAGAAGAGGAAGAGAGGCAAAGAGACACACAGAAATGGTGCTAGCCAGTGGTGTAGCTAAAGGGGTTGAACGGTCATAACTGTGACTGGGCCCATGAGCTGGGGGGGGCCCATAGCCCCCCCTCACCACAGAACTACGTCACTGCGCCACATAGTGATATAGCATTCACAGCCGTGGATGCACTACACTAGTGCAGGCAGCAGCTGAGGCTAAACACTGATACCGGCCGCTTTGCCCACTGAAAGCAGCAGCGTGATACAATGATGTCATCGCGCCGCTGACTCTACTAGGCCCTAAGTCTATGCCTAGGCTTGGAGCCTAGTAGATGCCGGAACTGGCGTCCCAGAGCCGGCTCATGATGATGTCACTACACCCACTCCGGAAGACAGGTGTTCAGTGGGGAAGGAAGGAGAGCCGAGGTGAGTATTATTTTTATTTTATTTTTTGATGTGGGGTGGAATACCTACCCTAAGTGGCCCTATATACCACCCTACCTGCTATAGCTGGCCCTATATACCACCCTACCTGAAGTAACTGGCCTTAAACCACCCTACCTGAAGTAACTGGCACTATATACTTGCTGTAACTGGCCTTATATACCATCCTACCTGTCTTAACTAACCCTATATATCACCCTACCTACCATAACTGACTCTATATACCAGCCTACCTGCCATAACTGGCCCTTTATACCTGCTTACCTACAAGAAGGGTCCCTAACTACCTGCCTACCTACCAGAAACTGCCTTATCTACCTGCCTACCTATCAGAATGGGCTCTACCTACTTACCTACTAGAGTGTGTTCATACCTACTGGTGGCGCAAATGGGGGCCTAATAATCTAATTGGGGCTCTTTCACTGTTTGGAGTCTCATGCGTTTGTGTGGTAAATTCTGCAGGGACTCATGGCCAAGAGAAGTCATAATGGCAGTCTGGACTGGATGGAGAAGAAAAGGGAAAGAGAACGATTCATTAGATAAGACGTCACCTGTGAGTCACTAAATGTAACAGCCCTGTAATCACTTATTTGGTCCTTGTATATTGTTGTTATTAGTATTTTTGGTCTTGGTATATTGATTTGGTCAGTAACAGTATAGGGACTTTACTTACTATATGGTAGTGGTATGTGGGGAATTATTTTGCTTATGTTTATTGTCATTACCGGTGTAATTGGTCTTGGTATACTGGTTTGGTTAATAACAATGGTGATAATGTGGCTCTTGTACTAACCCGCAGAATACAGATAACATGTGAATTAAGCTGCTCAGTATAAACTCCAACATAAAGTTAAGCCATAGAAGAAAAGGCACAATTTTAATAGAAATAATTTTCTGCAGCGTGCTACACCGCAGACATCTGTCACATCAAGTAAAGAACCTGCTGTTAAAAAGTATTGGTCAACAGACGGTGTCTGGGAATAGTGGGGCCCGAAGCTGAAGTTTTGCACCCGGCCCCATGAGTCTTTAGCTATGCCTCTGGTGCTAGCTGTTTATTGAGTACTTTATCTCACTGAAATGATGCTTACAGCTGTTATTATTATTATTATCTTATTTATCCTGTACCCTGTTAATCTCATCTTTCAAAAATTCTTCAAAAGCGTAATGTACTGATTTTCAGAAATATACAGATTCTGTGTTTACCAGTAAGTTACAAGTAGGAAAAAAATGATAAAAAATAAAAGCAGCGACAGTTAAAACCCCGTGCTGCATAGATTACAGCACGGGTTTTTCATTGCTGTCTCTGCAGCGCAGTGTACCGCCGGATTCTTGGTGGTTACAAAATACTGAAGCCGACAAAAATCCGACTGTATTCCTGTGCTATATAGACATAGCCTTTGAGGACACGCTGTGGCTCTATTGTTCATGAACCTACATAAACCTGGATGAGCATCAATAATAATCTGACCTCTGCCTGTCTTGTAGAGATCACTTTTCAGAAGTCATTTTTATTATCTTTAGGTAGGATTACAATGAATGGTGACACATCTAATATAAATCTAACAGATACACATAATCAGGATAGATGATAAATGTATGATCACTGGGGCTCCCACTGATGACTAAATGGGAGCATGTCTGTCTTTTCTGACTGCAGTGAGGAAGGTTTAATTGGAGCTGTGGCCGAATATGCACACTGGCTATCTGTGCTTGGCTACTTCACAAGTTCCTGGGCTGTCATAAATGTTTTCAGGGCCCCATACAGCTTAACTGACCATCAATACCAAACCGTTCCTTTCTTACACTTTATTGGCTGGTCGCTATTTAGAAATTTGATCAGATCCCATGACAGCATTACTGGCATTATTGCCTTGTTGGTGGCCCTAGTCAGTCCAATTTACTTTGAATGGAGCAGCAGTGCACATGTTTGATCGCTGCACTGCTCAGACCTTCCTCACTTATGGCCCCTATTTAAATTTGTTGTGTGGGACCCATCAATTAGACATTTATCACCTACTCGTGATAAATATCTTTCATGGGAAACCCCTTTAATGTTGCACGTATTTGAAAATTCTAATGAACAAAAATTATTACTGAATTTGTACTATGTACAATATAATGAAACTCTCTCAGCAACCCTGGATGTACTGGCACCACTCACACACCACACTGCCAGAGTCAGATGCCGGCAGCCTTAGCACATGCCTCAGACTCGCTTTCTTTAGCAATGCTCCAGGTGTGCTGAGCGTCTGTGGAGAATGTCAAAGCTACCTGCAAGCTTTCTCCACAACAAATTTATGCTCAAGACTTACCACTCTGCTCTGCATTGTGCCAAATAAAAGTTTTTCACCTCCCTCATCTCAACCTTACACAACAACCCTAAATGTCTGTTTGACACCATCCACTCCCTTCTCAGGCCTAAAGCTCAGGCTCCGGTAACTGACCTCTGTGCTGAAGACCTGGCTACTCACTTGAAAGAGAAAATTGACAGAATCCGGCAAAACATCTCATCTCAAACTCCAAAGCAGCACCCATCCGGTCCCTGCTGGCATGTCCCCTAGCCTGTTCTCAGCTCTTGACACGACGACAGAAGAAGTGTCCGGGCTTCTCCTGTCTGCACGCCCCACCACTTGCTCTAGTGACCCCATTCCCTCCCACCTTGTCCAGTCCATTTCTCCAGTTGTCCTCTCTTACATAACTGCAAGCTATAACCTTTCTCTCTCCACTGGGATTTTTACATCCTTCTTTAAACACGCTGTTATAACTCCTTTACTGAAAAAGCCCTCTCTGGACCCATCCTGCGCTGCCAACTACTGACCAATCTCTAACCTTTCCTTCATCTCTAAAATCCTGGAACGCTTGGTCTTCTCTCGCCTAATCCGCTATCTCTCCGCTAACTCTCTTCTTGATCCTCTACAATCAGGTTTCCGCACCCTACACTCCACAGAAACTGCTCTAACTAAAGTCTCCAATGATCTCCTCACTGCTAAATCTCAGGACAACTATTTATTGTTGCTTCTTCTTGATCTCTCTGCAGCATTTGACACCGTTGATCACCAACTTCTCCTCAACATGCTCTGCACCATGAGTCTCCAGGACACCTCTCTCACTTGCTTTTCATCTTACCTCTCTGACTGCTCCTTCAGTGTCTCATTTGCAGGTTCTACCTCCTCTCCTCTTCCTCTCTGGGGTTCCACAGGGATCCGTTCTTTGTCCTCTCCTCTTTTCTATCTACACAGCACCAATTGGACAAACCATCAGCAGATTTGGTTTCCAGTACCATCTCTACGCTGATAACACTCAACTATACACCTCTTCCCGATACATCACTCCTGCTCTGCTACAAAACACCAGTGACTGTCTGTCCGCTGTCTCCTACATCATGTCTCCTCTCTATTTTAAACTAAACCTTACTAAAACTGAACTTCTAGTCATCCCGCTATCTACTAACCAACCTCACCCTGCTATTTCTGTCTCAGTGTGTGGCACCACCATAACTCCTAGGCAGCAGGCCCTGTGTCTTGGGGTTATACTAGATTCTGATCAGTCTTTCACCCCCTATATCCAATAACTTGCCCGATCCTGTCACCTGCACCTCAAGATCATCTCCAGAATCCATCCTTTTCTCACTGTGGAAACAGCTCAAACTCTCATTGTTGCTTTTATTCTTTCTCCTCTTGACTACTGTAACTCCCTGCTTATCGGTATCCCTGTCTGTAAACTCTCCCCTCTCCAATCCATCCTGAATGCAACAGCCAGGGTAGTCTTTCTTTCCAGTCATTATACTGATGCCTCTACCCTATGTCAGTCACTGCACTGGTTGCCCATCCAGTATAGAATACAACATAAACTCATCTCTCTCACCCATAAAGTTCTCCACAGCGCTGGAGAGGAACCCAAATATTCAAGCCCTTCCGTACTAGGCAGCAGAGCACCACTCTATTTATGGTGCAAGGAGCTTGTGGGCAACCCAGGCCTAAGGACCCTGTTGTTATTGTTGTGGCCCCTATATCTTTTTAGGAAAAACTATATTTTTCCTATGTAAGTTTAACAATGCGTTACTCGGCTCTAGTACCTCCAACAATTCATAGGTGCCGTGATTTTGCTTATGCTTGCACCAGACCATTAAGCAAAATGATCCTACATTTAAAGCTTTTGAAATCACAATATTTGCCCATTTTGTCTTGTTCTAAATGCTCTTTGAAGTTGCTGATTGCTTTTACATTCACCGTATACCGCCCAGTGAACTGATGCCAGGAATTTGACTTTGTATTATGTCCTGCTAGTTATATTAAATTGTATGCTAAGTGCATCAGGGTATTTCTCTTTATGAATGTAATGGGAAAAACATACACATGAAAGCTAATGTCCTCAACTTTTAAACGTCCCAAACACCATTTTGTTTTCACAATTGAAATAACTACAAAATTATGTGACAATCTTTTTCTGGGTGTAAGATTTTTTTCTTTTTTCTTTTTTTTTTTTTTTTAAAGAGCCTGAAATCCTCTGTATAGCGTTAAATGAAAAAAATAATTTCTCTGTAGTCTTTGCTAAGTGGAGCCTAATGTACTCCTGCATAAACAATATTTCAACGTCAAACCTATTGATAGAATAGTATGCATTTCTTAAATATATCCTTCCCTTCCTGTTCTTACTAGAAAGAGACAGAAATGTATTTTCAATTTTTTTTGGTCTTTTGACACTGCATGCTGCTTTTGAGAAAAACAAATAGCTTTGATAAAAAAACACACCTAAAGTGAGAAAAATTCCACAAAAAAAGTAATGTATATGTGATGTGTTTTATATTTCTCATATTTCTTACTTGTGCAAGCAAAAATGACTGAAAAAAAGCTTTCTACACATGTGGACAAAATGGTTGGTTTCCTTCCATTAATGAAAGAAAACCCCACAATGGTCACTGAAATAGGGTGAAACTGGCAAAAATACATTGAAAACATTTTTTAAAAAATTAGTAAAACCGTCCTGGACTAAAACAATGGTACCCCTAGATTTTTTTTATTTTTTTTTTTATTATTATAGATAAGACTAGGGTGTGTCCTGTAATAAGCATCACATGTGTCTTTGAACTTCTAAGTCTGCCTATTTAAAAGATAAAAAATAGTCAGTGTGCTGTTTGGATAAAGTATGTACCACATTGAACAAGGACCAAAGGAAGCTGAAAAGAGAGTTGTCTCAGCACATTAGAAAGAAAATGATAGACATACATGTTAAACCTCCCCTAGCCACAAGAGGAAAATTGGTGGCAAGTTGAAGAGATGGATAAAAAGATTAGAGGTAAACTCCAATATTATGGTACATTAGTTTTAGATTGGATGATCTGTCGCTGTCTTTTCAAAGTGAACTCAGTGACAAACTATCATAAAAAATGATAAAAAGTCAGACTGGGAATTTGCTAAAATGCATACTGACAAGCCACAAAACTTCTGGGAGAATGTCCTCTGGACAGATGAGACAAAATTGGAGGTTTTGGAAAGTTACATCAGCTTATGTTATGATTACAAATTCAAAAATGAAGCATACAAAAAAAAGCATTGTACCTACTGTGAAAAATGGAGGAGGCTCAATTATGTTTTGGGGCTGCTTTGCTGCATCTGGGACAGGGTGTCTTGAATCTGGTCATGGAATAATAAAATCTAAAGACTATCAAGGCATTCTGGAGTAAAATGTACTGTCCAGTGTCAGAGACTTTGGTCTCAGTCACAGGCCATGCGTCATCCAGTAGGATAATGACCCAAAACACAACTTAAAACTTTCAAAAATAGCTAAGAGCAAAGCATTGGACTAGTCTGAAGTGGCTTCTATGAGGCTTGATATAAATCCTTTTGAACAGCTGTGAAAGGAGCTGAAACATGCAGTCTGAAGAAGGTACCATTTAAACCTGAGACACCTGGAGAAGATTGTTCATCAGGAGTGGGTCAAAATACCTGTGGACATGTGCAGAAGACTCATTGAGAGTTACGGAAATTGTTTGTTTGCATTGTTTGCCTGACATGATTGATAATGTTGGATTTTAACTATTTTCTTTGTTTACCTGGAAATACTGTATGCTTGAAATACTGTCTACAGACCAAGAGTAGCCTCAAATTTACAAACAGCAAACAGGACTACAGGAATGGTACTGTACAGTGTCTATATACACAGAATGTGAGGAGATACTGATAATAACTTAAAGAATATAGGACAAGAAAAATTGTACCATATCATATCCACATACACATGGCAGTTACTCTGGATATTAGCTGGTGTTCATAATGATTTGACTACTGTGTAATTTCTTTAGGAATTCAGCTTATTATTACTTTGTGTATAGGTAATTCTAACGAACTGGGTAGATTAGGTCTGTGTTAAAAAAGGGAGCACGAGCACTCCCTCATCTGTCGAAAAAAAATATTCTATATTCAGAGGAGAAAAGTCTTTTTCAACTTTGAATCTGTGGAACAACTTGCCTCAGGCACTGGCCACAGCAAGAACAGGTGAGGGCTTCAAGAAAGTCTTAGGTACCTACTTACTAATAAATAATATGAAGCCATATTAAACATCTAGATCCAGTCTAATGGCAATTTTGGGATCAGAAATAAAATATTCCTTTAGTGCATATTGTGTCTTACCTAATGTGTTCCAAAGTCTGCATCAGTAGGGGAAAGAAATCCTAGAAAATGCCCTATCCTCCTCCCTTCATCCACATCTGTCCTCACACTTGGTTGAACTTTATGGCCATTTGTTGTTTTTCTTAACCGTATTAGCTATTTACTGTAACTATGTAATCTCAACAGGGCCTGATCATTATTTTATTAATATCATCTTCCCCGATGAACCATACAGCTAAGTGCAATCTTGAATTTTGTTGGTCCTTATACTAATAAAACATGTTTCAATATTACTTAATGCTTAAAACAAAGCAAGAGTGGTTTATATTGCCCTTAGTAATGTTTATCAGCTGCTGTTGATGACTACATTTAGAAAATACTACCACTGTGACTTACTACAATAAGCAATCAGGATCCCTGGTCCTTCTAATACAACTAGTAGAGGTGATGATGTGAGCAGAAGTGTATGCAGAACACCTCATACCAATTTATATTCTAGGAGATATCAACTTGTGGTATGACCATCTCAGCAAGTTTTTTGAAATTTTGGTGTAATAGTCCCTTTATCTAGAGATGGGGGTCTAACTAGTATCAAAATTGTGATTAATTTAAAGGTCAGGAGGTGTTTTCTCAATTTATCACCATGAAAGTCTCTATGCCATAGAGGCTGTTCTCCTTTCCTTGGAGTCTCAATTTTGGGTACAGTGCATGTTCCCACCTGTGTTTCCACCGATGGTCTTGAGAGTCCTGGCAAAGGTTAGACAAGACCAAGATTGTGATCAAAATCATTCCATTCTGGCTGATGGAAGCATATGTTTCCCTGCTCCTGAGAATCACACAGTGACCTTATTGGAGCTTTCAACTTAGTCTTGAACTCCTATTTCAGAACAGTCAGCTGTCTGAAAACCTGAAGACATTCAGCCAGATGGCATGAAAGTTGACAGACCCTTAATTAGGAGCCTAGCTTTGTCAAATTTAGTGATCTGAAATGAGTTCTCTTACCAGCTGAAAAATAATTGAAGAATGGGCTTTTAGAGAAAGTCAACTTCTACATTGACCATTAGGGTAAAGAAGCAACGAAGCAGGTGGAACTATTTTTAGAACTAATACAACCCATCCAGGAAAGCTATGGTAAATCCAATTATTTTAGGTCAGATATTAGTCTTTTAGCAAGAGAAGGGTAATTCTAGTTATAAATAGTATCCCAAGAATAAATTGGCACATAAGGATGGCAAATATTTGGTACTATTCCGAAATAAAAAAATTGAGGTCCACTAATTCTTATTCCACGGGGCCATTATAGAACATTAGTTTACATTTGTCATAATTTACTAAATCAAAAACATGTAATATGGAATTAAATTTGGAGCCGGTCATGTGTAGAAAGTGTGTAAGAGTAGTTTGTAATATTTATTCACAAAATATCTGGGTGACCTCTTAGTAAGGCTGCCAGTGGTTTTACAGAAAGTGTCAACTGGATGACAAAGAAGAAATCCTTGTCCTCCAAAAAAAGGGTTAGAAGATGAGTAAAAAGCAGAAAGGTGTAAGGTAGCTATTTATAAGAATGTTTGGTACTGAAGAATGTATAAAAGCTGTTAAATTATCCCTTTTCTTTGGAGAGTAGTAAACATACATGTCCGTCCAATGCCTTTTCAGTATCCATGTCAAAAGTCTTAATGTCAAAGGTTATTTTTTATTTGTTTAGTGTATTGTAAAAAATGTAGAGATGAAGACAACCTGGTCCTTGTGAACTTGAGAACGTAGGTGAGGGCTCAGTCTGTGGGTTAAAAAAAAAGTGAGCAATCTGTAATCCAGATTAAGAAGGGATGGAGATCTTCAATTCTTGGGGGGGAATAGATCAATACTGAGTTTGGGTTTATCATTAGACAGAACATTTATCAGTGAATAGTGTCCTACAAAATAGAGGTAAATAAAGTGATAAGGTGAATGACAATCAGCAATTTATAGGAGACAAAAAATGTCATCCTGAGATTTGGCTTAATTTAAGCACCTCGAGTTTCCTCTGAGATAGTTTGGGCACAATTCAAGTGTCATAAAATACTTGACTGGTTTTGCGTACATTGGAAGTATACTTTCCTACAAAACTTATAGATTACATCCTAAACTAAAGCCTACCAAATCTGTTTGCAAATTTTAATGCCATATGTGGCTCTCATTATGCACTACGTTATTGGAAAGAATATCATCTAATTATAGTTTAATACTGTAATTAACTTGACAATAGCCAACACAGGACATTGCTAGTTGGAAATTTCAAAACTGTGTTTCAAGGCTTGTTGCTTTGCTAATATATTTTTTATTCTTAATTACAGATGAAAGCCTAATAAGATGTCCTTTTTTGAAAGCCAAGCTTGTGGAACAGTTTCATGAAGGGTGAAGAATCAGAAGATTGAGAGACATTCAGAGAGAGATATCCAAAAAGGAGTATTAACAATTTTGAATGCCTGAATATTTGAAACTGTAAGTACGGATTCATTGAACCACCACAGTGACATGGGTATGGGTGGGCCAAAAAGAAAAGATGAGTCAGGTCATAATCTTATCAGAAAGGGATGTGTTTCGGGTAAACCAAATCAGGCAGAAGAGAGTTGAATGCTAAGATATTCTATTTGTGAGTATGACCTATGAAAGTGGAATAATAAGTAAAATAAATACAGTATGGAATTTCTTTCTGATATATACTGTAGTTCACGCCACGTATCTGCTGGTGCGTTATTTTGAAGGATATGATGGATTGACTGCATTTATGACTGAGACATATGATCTATACTAGGGCTTGACCAATATAGATTTAAAGATAATGTAACATTAAAGTCCTCTGTTCAGGTGATTGTAGTGTTAAGGAAACTAGGAAGTTAATAGTGAATTATTTTAAGCACAGACATAGGATCATCTAGAGGTGTGTAATAGGAGATAATCAATAAAAGACAATCATAGAAAATACCAAATACCACTAAAAATGGGGCATTTGTATCTACATGACTGCTTGTAACTTTAAGAGGAATTGAATTATGGAGTAATATTACAACTCCCAGGTGCTTGTGCGCTGCTGAAGAGATGTAACAAAAGAAATAATGAGAATGGAAAAAATGAGGTAAATAATGATGGGGGAAATGGGTTTCCTGAAAAAATAATGTATCAGGTTGCTTCATGCCTCCGAAATAAAGAAAAGACAGAACAGAAAAACCGTCAACTTGCATAGTTACAAAAATTAGCAAACTACCATGCTAAAGCCACCTCCTCTGTGAGAAGTGTACCAACTGTATATAAGACTTATCTAGTAAAGTTATCCAGTAAAAAGAAAAAGAAATGCAAAATAGCATAAACAAATGGAAAAATTAACATGTAAATGAAAGAAAAGACAGGGTAAACATGAGTACTGTGACCATAATTAAAATAAAAGGGGATGTAAGATTGAAGTCAATGAAGAAGGGGCATCAGGGAGTTCATCCACAAAAATTCTTCTAGGTGAAGATCTATGATAAGTAGAAGACATCTGCCATTATCCCAGGAACGAACAATAAAGTTTCATACAATATGTTGGAAGTGTTAGGGAAAAGAAAATTCAGACTGATGTTGGCCTAAGATAACCCTATAGTAAAATAGTAGATTCTTGAGAATATTATTATTTTTTTTTGTCTCTACATATACTAAAGTTGAACTTTTGCAAGCATATCTACAACTGGGAATATTTTCCAGGATGCTGCCAAAATCTGGTCACTTATGATAATGTAGGTTCACGAATATAACCTTCTGCACCTCCAAATAATTAGATTTTGTCCAATGCTTATGAATTATATTGTTTCTACCTGTGATATAAAGAAAATAAATACATTTAGGGAGACATGTATGATCGGGTTTTTCACCCTTTTCTGGTGTAACATATGCCTAAGTGAACAGTCTACGATGTCTAATGCGCTTAATGAATGTGTTAGGTGCATTGTTCGTAAGACTCAACATTCATGAGGGGGCGTTCTGGGGGTGCGTCGCACCACACTCGTAATATTAGACACATACATGAAGGTGGTTTGACAAACCTAGGTGCATTACTGCTGGAACAGGCAGATCTATTTCAATGTTTTCTGCCTAAGCATGAGTCGTCGAAGTGGAGCTAGATTTGCCATTAGGGAAAAAAATGTCCCTTATTTCTCAACTTTTACCAGTACAATAATAAAAAGTAATTTATTACACTTACCAAATTATATAAAATTAAATTATATAAATGTAATAAAAATGTGATCATATACAATTAATATAAAAATATATAATATCCCAAATATATTAAAATATCTCCTATAAAATATATTTAAATTTAATAGAATCTAAAACTAATTTTACATTAATAACCCACTGATGTTGCTGTTCAAATTTTACCATTTTTTATTTTTACTACATTACAATTTAAATTTATTTTTGCTGCTCTCACCCTTTATACTACGTACAGCAAGAGCCATCACACCACAGGTCTTGCTGGGACCTGTGGTCCACCAAGCAAGGTCACTACCATAGTTTCTATTCAATGACATGGTACTCTAATGACTTTTATTTTCACCTGTCTATAACTTTATACATGTTAGGCACATTATTAATGCGCTTAAGTTTAGTAATGCACCTAACACATAGGCGAGGCGTGTCAAACTTTAGACACCATTTATAATCGCACAAAAACCCCTTTCATACATTCAGGCGCTTTACACACTGAAAACGAGACTCGACAATTCACTTCGAAGAGCTTTCCTTCATACATGTCTCCCTTAGTGCAACTTCCTACAGGGCTGTAAAAGATTTGAGTAGGCCTCTGATGTGAATATTGGAATGCCTTGACCATGCATCAAAGGCCTCTTACCTTGATGCATGGTCGGCCATCAGGTCATTGGCTTTGTACACAAAGTTGTTAGTCTGCATTTGCCAAAGTCCCTCACTACTGTGGCTAAAGTTCAGAATAGGATTTTGATAAGCCATTTTAAAAAGTTTTTATGCTGAGAGCCGAGCCAAGAAACTGAGCTTTTTTCCAGAGCTCACTGGACTAAAAGGCTGCAGAGATGGTGCCATTGACAAAGTGGCCAGAGAGACTGGAAAATTATTCTTAACAGTAGTATTCTGGGTCACATTGACTTCTGATAATGAACTGCATGTTTTCCTTGTTATATCAGTAGCTGTGTCTGTTAAATTTATTAGTCTCCAAGTGGGTTAGCATTGCTGCTGTATGTAACGGATATGTGTTGGAGCGGAGCTTAAAATCACGCCATCATTAAGAGCTGTGCATGCACCATCCACACTGTGGGTTTTAATGAAAGGTGTTTCTAATAAAGCATTATTAGTTATAATAATAAAGTAATATTTTTAAAAACTTTACATTGCATTCAATTATTCTAGGCGTAGATTCCAATAAAGCATTGCATTTAATATACGTTTAGATGTTTGCAGCCCGTGTCAGATCTTGCAGCTTTCTATCACGCCCATGTTATTCTTTACAGGGAACATGTAATTAATCTATTCCCTGCTCAGCAGGATAAATAACAATGATTTATGATTTACACTTTGATCCTAATGTTGTGTATTTAGATATCTTGTGAAGCTTTCCTCCGATTAACCCTGTTGTCAACGAAATCTTAACATTGTTTACTATGAACATTGATTTTATAGCTTCTAACATCACCTTTTATAACCAGACATGGTCAGTATTTATAGATGTTGTTACACTCAAGCTTTAAGGGCAGTAAAGTGAACAAATGTTTGATCCAGGACATTTGTTTTGAAGCTCCACAATGTGACATATAAAAGCTGCAACATAAAGTCAGTTTACTTGTGTTTGTCAATTATTTTATACTACGCTTTCACAATATAGCTGATATACACATTTTCGCTGTCTGCTTTTCTGTAGTTGTAGTTAGATTTTGCAGAGTTCATATTAAGCTATTTATTGTTTGAATATGGAAATTAATAGTTTACAAAATCTTAACATACATAACAAAATGGAAAGCTATGTATTTATTATCAAATTGTATTATTTGGTGTAATATTTTGTTTATATACTGTACATTATGCAGTAAGTACATAGGATTATGTAGTAAGTACTGTAGGATCACGCTGACCAAAAGCATCATTGCATGCACTTTTATTTCTCTTTCTTGAATAAGCTCACCTCAGCTTTTCTTTGACCCTTCGGCATAATGGTGAGAAATTTGTATTATTCTGGTCAAAGGACCATACTGCATCTCAGCATTTATTTTATGTGTCACTATGTGTTCAGTTTACAAGTGTCTGTCACTCTTTAGTGCATATATGGGTCAATATAATACTTATGGGAAATTCTTATTGGTCTTGGGTGAGTTTGTGACCAGAGGCATAGCTATATAATGCCAACTAAAGAACTGTCACATTTAGAAATAAACGGTATTTCAAACTATGTCAATAAAAAGAGATAGAAAATGTGTTGCTGATGTTCAGAGAATAGCTAGAAAGTATCATCAAGTCAATTCAAGTCATTCACATAAATATAAATGCATAACAAAGTACCACATTTACCGATAAGCATCCT
>JAODAL010036211.1:0-41976 GCA_025379985.1 Phyllomedusa bahiana
TGGGGCTTATGGGGAAACATAAACAGCGGGTAAGAACAGCAAATGAGGAAAAGTCAAAAAAAGTCATTGACTGTTGAAGCCTCTTTATTTCAGCATTTTTTCCCGACCAAAATGTGAGCATAAAAATTAACCCTTTGAAATTAAAGAAAGGGCCCTGATTTTTAATGGGTTTTTTAATAATGTGAATGGTTATGTGCATTGCTTATATGAACAGAAGATGGTGCTGTTATTGGAAACTGGCAGGTGCAGTATCATGTTCTGGGCAATGTTCTGTCAGGAAATTTTTGGTCCTAGAATTTAAATAGTTGTTACTTTGACATGTACATGAACCGAAACATTGCTGAAAACAAAGGACGTCTTTTCATGGCAGCAGTATTCTTTAATTGCAGTGTCCTCATACAGCAGCATAATGTGCCCTGCCTACTGCCAACATTGTTTACAAATGGTTTGATAAAAAGTTTATTGTGTTGACATGGCCTCCAAATTTGTCTAGATCTTTATTCAATCATCAGTGGTGTGAACTAGAAATATAAGTCCTGCGCCATCCATAAAAGTTTAACCTAGCATCTTACAGGACTTGAAGTAAATGCTGCTAATATCTTGCTGCCAGATACTAAAATATTCTTTCAGAGCTCTTATGGAGTCAGGAATGCGTTGGCTACATAAGGTGAACATACACAATACTATTCAGTTAGACCAAAACAAAAACAGAAACAAATATTCATGATTTTATGGAAGCAATTGTTTAAAACAGTAAACACCAATAATTAAAATTCATAAAAACTATCAACAAAAACGGAAGAGCATCAGCATAACCACATAACGTCAATCAATTTAAATCAAATAACAAAAAAAGCCTATTACAACAATGCATACTCATCACAAGAGAATCATAATATACAGGATACAAAAGCATAAAGTGCTGATAGAAAAATTCCTATACCACAGCATATGGAGGTAGATAAGTATATAATTAAATAATCGTGCACCTAAAGCAAAAATGATACAGAATTTTTAATAATGATAAATAGTGAAAATATTTATTATTTAATTTGCAAACTTCTCATGTCAATTTTACTTGGTGGGAAAATCCCTTTAATATTGTACTGTATATATTGGCTCTGTTTTTGTTTTGGTCTAACATCTCTCCTAGTTCAATAGAGTTTTTTTTTTTTTAATAGATGTTGGTTTTGTACAATACTAAACTGGTGGTTTTAACCCCTTAGAAACATTTCCTATTTTGGCATTAAGGCGTTTTCTTTAGGATACATACACCATGTTGATAAACCTTTATAAATATTTTTGAGAGGTGGAGTGGGAAAAAGCAACAATTTCACGTTTTTTGTTTTTTTTTTTTTTTTTTGTTTGTTTTGTTTGGGCTTTATTTTATTTTCAGCCTGGCATCAAATTGTCAGTTATTATGGATGTATAAAGCTTATTGTTTTTTTTTAGATTTTACTACTTTTGCACATCAAAAACATTGGTAAGTTATTTCCATATTAAGTTGATGGTTTCTTAGCTACTATTTTGGGGTACATACAACATTTTGATCTTTTTTTATTCCTTTTTTGTGAAGAAGGTGACTTAACTATGTGATTGCCTGATGTCTAGTATATTAATCTTCAATAATTCTGTCTTATTATGCCTCTCAGTCTAAGATTAACAGGCATCTTCTTAGACCTTTTCTTTATCATGGCCTAATGGGTGTCCTAAAATGGCAGACCAAAGGGTTTTAATGAGAACCTAGCTGCCATGACACCCAGCTGGCACCCTACTATCATGTCATAGGGAGGTGGGGATGGGCAGGTAGGGAGTGTTTATGCATTTGATTGTGTGAACCCCCTGGTAGCAGTACTGTATATTTACAAGGTTGTTTTTCCCATCAATGTTTTGCACTTAAATATCACTATGAATGACAACATTGTATGTGGACTATAATGAATATTCTTGTATGCATTTATTGGATACTGGAAGAACATGTTAAAAAGAAACTTACAGTCGAACTATAAAACACCTTTGCTTATGACATTCTGTATGCCAAAATGTGTGAAGAAAGAAAGAAAGAAAGAAAGAAAGAATGAATGAATGAATTGATAGTGATCACCAGAAATGTTTCTTATGTGGCATTTATGTTTTCATTCCAGAATACTGTTCCAGAAAAACCTATGTGTAAAAGATCTGATGAAAGTTAAATACCTAGGAAAAAGCTACTATCAGATAATTCGATGTTTATTCGTATGAAAGAAAACTTAGAAAATAATAATAAATCAGGATTCAAACACAACTCACCTATTGTGATAAATTATAGCATAGGAAATGTTAAAATAAGGCACTGAATTGGTGTGTCATGCAAGTATTATTATGAATATGTGAAAACTTTATATGATTTATTATTGTCTGAACTGTTGCTAATCAGATTGGATTGTTACACAACATTAACTCAAAATGGCTCAAATTAAATGTGTTAATAAATTGAAATATGATGTTAAACTACTGCATGATGAGACATGATTACCATGTTAGCCATCTTTTTAATTCTCATTTTTAATCATAACATTTCCGAATACAGTTAAACCTGCAAAATAACTAATATTATATTAAAAATATATTTATATATATTTTTAAAATATATATATTGTAAGGCCGCAGCTGGGAAGGTCTGCAAAGGGAGTGTATATCCCAGCCAGGTCTGGGCGTTATGCCTGGAGAGGGGCAAAATAAATGCCACCAAGGTAAAGAGCATGGTGGAGTGAAAGGCCATTGTTAAATAGGTGTCGGCAGTACAGACTGTCAACTTTACATTTAAGTTGTCTGTTTAGTACGGCTACCACCCATTCCCGGGTCGGCCTTTCATTGGGAGTAAGCATAGAGCAGGGTGGGTGCTTCCCCCATGGCTCCACTCCGGGTTTTCCCCGGTGGTATATAAGGTCAGCAGGTAAGCTGACTGGGCGGGCTGCATCTCCAGTCTACCTTCGGGCTGGAGACATTCACACTGGTGGAAGCCAGTGTCTGCTACCACCTTTCCCCCAAGGTGCTAGTGAGGGAACTACACCTGTGTATAGTAACGCTCAGACGAGCAGAGTTTTGTTTAAATGTTTTATGTTTGCTGTGCATGTATTGCCATACGTTTTTTGTTCTGCTGGTGAAATAAACAAAACGGAAGCAAGACACCGTTTGAACCAGTTATCTGCCTTTTGTCTCATGCCTGAAGGACTTGGGGAGTGATCCCAGAGCTGTGCAAGCTCACATATGGTGGAGGTATGAAAAGGGGCATTCTAAAGAGACGCTTCTCTTAAAGAGACGGGCAGCAAACGTGGTCCCAGCAAATGGTCTTGGGAAATTAAAGCAGCAACTGTGCAGCAAAGCAGAGACATCCAAAATGACGAGCTGGTGAAACAGTTGTTTCCCAGGCAAATACAAACCTCCAGCTGATGGCGGCAAGTCAACAAAAGGCCCACGAGGAGACCGTGCGAGCCCAGGCAGAAACCAATCGCCTGTTGATTTGAGACGCCCCAGCACCCGTGAAAGAGCAGCAACGTGTGAACCTGGCTCTTCAGCAACAGCTTCAGGCCCTGACTGCAAGGGCCCAAAAGGGTTTTGTCAGCAGGTGGGCATTCCACCTCCCGTCAAGCGGTGATTACACGTCCTGCGAAGATGACCCCAGCCAATGATAATTGAAGCATACCTGGAACCTTCGAGAGGATCGCCAAGAGAGAGCAGCTCCCAGTGGACCAATGGACTGACGTCCTAGCCCCCTTTCAAAACCGGTGAACCACAAAAGACCTACTTCGCCCTGAGGTGGGGGAGAAGCCAAGGATTACACCAGGCTGAAAGGGGAGATCTTTAGCCCGACTGGGTTTACTCTGGCGGTCCGGGCCCAAAGAGTTACACCTGGAAGTTCGACCCAGCAAAGCCCCCGCGATCCCAAATGTAGGGACCTCTACCATCTCACCAGCAAATGGCTGCAACCGGAGAGTCTTTCACCTGCCCAGGTGATCGAGAGGGTTGTTTGTAAATCGCTTGTACGTGCCCTTACCGGTGAGGATCCAGCGCTGTGTGGGGTACACGGACCCCAAAACCCCTGGACGAGCTTGTCTCCGTGGTGGAACGTTACGGCGCCACTGAAGAGTTTTCTCCTGGGTCTGCATCCATCTACGCCGGTACGGAGTAAGACTGTCTCTGCCCCCAAAAGGGGAGAGTAGAGGTCCCGATGGGAGGGGGTCAAGGTTGGCTGAGAAAGGGGGAAGGTTGACCACCCCAAAATCAGCCCTTTCCCCCAGAGCTCAGGGCCCCATTGTCTTTTTGGGCGAGCGATGGACTGGGACAGTCGCTGCACGATGTCCAAACGCAGGGGGACCCATGGACTGTTGCGTTACACGGCGTACGTCGTTGTTTGCCAGGCCGTCCTATAACCTCACATGCTGAGACTGGTGGTGACTGGCGGGAGTTACGGTCAAAATCAACGGACGTTTCCATCAAGACTCATGGACTCCGGGAGCTTGGTGACCCTGGTACAGGCCAAGCTGTGAGCTCAGGCCAACTCCGATCCCGCCGTATAGGGGTGGTCTGGTATCCATGGGGACACTAGAGACTACCCAACTGCCAGACTCACCATAGAGACTACCTGCGGTGCCGCACGACATGGGGTGGCTGCGTTGCGAGCCTACCCTACTTGCTGTCATAGGCTGTGACTTTCCCTTGTTCTGGATTTGGGGGACAATAAAAGAGGTGCAAGGTATAATAAATGTACAGGGTGATTTTGTCCGCACAGGACCCCGGGGAAGAGCCCGATGGGTTTCCGTTGTCCGTCCGGGGCGGGGACCCAGGGGAAAACCCCTCGAGCTCGAGTTCGCCTCCTTGCCAATTCCAGAGGGAACTTTTGGTACGGAGCAACGGAGGGACCCAAAACCTAGAACACGCTTGGAGAAGGGGTCAAAGTGATAGTTTGGGAAACCCCGGGACCAGGCGAGGATATTGGTGTACCCTCATTTTGCGGTCAACAACGATATGTTATACCGGGTAAAAAGAACCGCAACCGAGTGGGGGGAGCAATTGGTGGTCCCCCAAGTCCACAAGTCCGCCGTGTTGGAGCTAGCCCACTCCCATGTGCTGCGGGGACACTTAGGGGTGGAGAAACCCAGGAGAGGGTAGAGCGTAACTTCTACTGGGCCGGGATTTATGGGGCAATTAAAGATTTCTGCCAGTCTTGCCCAGAGTGCCAAATAAATGCCCCTAGGCCTCATTTTCGGAGCCCACAATCCCCTGCCAATAATAAGGTCCCCTTTGAGAGGATCGGCATGGACCTGGTAGGGCTGCTCCCAAAGTCACCCTTAGGACATCAGCATATCTTAGGGGTTTCCTTGACTACGCCACCTGATTTTCCCGAGGCCATTCCCCTTAGGAAACACCCCCTCCAAAGGGATGCCAAGGAGTTGTTCCATATGTTCACCCGCACGGGTATCCCGAAAGGAGATACTGACAGACCAGGGAAACCCCCTTCATGTCTAAGGTGACCAAAGAACTCTCCCGCCTCCTAAATATTACCCATCTCCGTACCTCGGTATATCATCCCCAGAACCGATGGTCTGGTGGAGAGGTCAATAAGACCCTAAAGTCAATGCTTAAAAAGGTGGTGGGATAAGGATGGGAGAGACTGGGACCGCCTACTACCCTAATCCATGTTCTCTATACGGAGGTACCGCAAGCGTCAACCGTGTTCTCTCCCTTCGAGCTCCTCTATGGTAGACATCCCCGGGGGCCTCCTGGACATTGCCAAGAGACCTAGGAGCAGGAAAATACCCCCTATAGGAGCGTGATAGAGCATAAATCCGAGATGCAGGAGAGAATCGCAGCAGTCCTGCCTATAGTGCGTGGAACCTACAGGGGGGCCCAAAAAACCCAGGCAAGGGTATATAACAGGTCCGCAAGGGTCAGAGTGTTCCAGCCCGGCGAATCGGGTGCTAGTACTTGTCCTCCGGTCGAAAGCAGGTTTCCGGCAAAGTGGCAGGGCCCCTATGAGATTTAAAGGCGAGTCAGTTGAGGTCAATATAAGGTGTTCCAGCCTGGTAGAAGGAAACCTTATCAGATATATCACTTTAACCAAATAAGCCCTGGAAGGACCGGCAAAGCTTTACGGCGGTAAGAGAGCATAGGGGTGCCCCAAACGGAGGTTTTCCCCCCCGTCCCTATCTCCGAGTCCCATCAGAATCACAGCGGCAGGAAACTAGGGAATTCCTACAAAGGACCGGCAGGTCCCTTTTCAGATCTACCAGGTCGCAAAGAAGGTTTATTGAACATGACATCATTTCAGAACCCGGCCAAAAGGTACGGTTGAGGCCCTATAGGGTCCCTGAAGCCCAGAGGCAAGCATTGCCGAAGGAGGTTAAGGAAGATGCTGAGCTTGGGGTCATAGAAAAATCCCAAAGTGGGTGGTTGAGCCCCATAGTGCTCATACCCAAACCCGATGCAGCTTACTACGTTTCTGCAACGATTTTCGTAAGCTAAACGAGCTCTCAAAATTTTATGCCCCACCCGATGCCCGGGTCGATGAATTGGTTGAGAGGTTAGGACCCGCGAGGTACATTAGTACGTTAGACCTGACCAAGGACTATTGGCAGGTCCCCCTCACAAAGGAGGCCAGGTAGAAAACGGCCTTTTCCACCCCAGATAGCCACTTTCACTACGTGGTCCTTCCCCCTTTGGCCTACACGGGGCTCCGGCACATTCCAGAGGATGATGGGACGTATCCTACAGCCCCATAGAAAAATATGCAGCAGCATATTTGGATGACGTGGTGATCTTTAGCACGGATTGGGAGTCCCACCTGACCAGAGTGCAAGCTGTCTTAGATGCCATAAGGGCAGCAGGTCTGACCGCCAACCCTAACAAGTGTGCCATAGGGCTAGGGAGGGGCCCCCTATCTGGTTACGACATTGGGAGGGGAGTCATCAAGCCCCAAAGGACAAACTGGAGGCAATTAGAAATTGGCCTCAACCAATCTCTAAGAAGCAGGTCCGGGCCTTCTTTGGTATCGCAGGGTACTATAGGAGGTTCGTACCCAACTTTGCCTCCATAGCAGCCCCAATTACGGACCTCACAAAAGGGACAAAGTCCACTTTGTCAAATGGAACCCGGAGGCTTGAAAAAAGCCTTCCCAAAGGCTAAAGGAGGTACTCTGAAGAGACCGTGCTCATGGCCCCAAACTTTCAGAAAGAATTTATTGTTCGGCAGAGCTTCTGAGGTAGGATTAGGGGTGTCCTATCACAACTGGTTGAGGAAGAAGAACACCTGGTAGTTTACCTCAGCAGGAAGCTGTCAGCGGCGGAGAAAAACTACGCCATAGTGGAAAGAGAATGCCTGGCCATTAAGTGGGCCATCGAGTCGCTGCGTTACTACTTTATTGGTAGACCCTTTAGAGTCAAACACAGACCATTCCCCTTTAAAATGGATGGCACAGAACAAAGGGAAGAACGCAAGGGTGACCCGGGGTTCCTAGCTCTACAGGACTTTAAGTTCTCTGTAGAACATCGCCCCGGGTCACAAACAGGCCCAAAGCTGATGCATTGTCACGGGTACACAATTTTATGGCACCCAAAATGCTCCGCCCCACAGGTCCTTGAGCAGAGGGGGGGGATATGTAAGGCCGCAGCTGGGAAGGTCTGCGATGGAGTGTATATCCCAGCCAGGTTCTGGGCGTATGCCTGGAGAGAGCAAGATACATACCACCAAGGTAAGAAGCCTTGGTTGAGTGAAAGGCCATTGTTAATAGGTGTCGGCAGTACAGACTGTCGACATTTTACATTTAAGTTGTCTGTTGTACGGCTAAACCTCCATTCCCGGGTCGGGCCTTTCATTGGGAGTAAACATAGAGCAAAGGGGGGGTGCTTACTCCCCATGGTCCATCCCGGGTTTTCCCAGTGGTAATAAGGTCAGCAAGGTAAGCTGACTGGGGGGGCTGCATCTCAGTCTACCTTTTGGGCTTTGGGGACATTCACAAATGGTGGAAGCCAGTGTCTGCTACCACCCTCTCCCAGGTGCTAGTGAGGGAACTAACACCTGTGTATAGTAAGCGCTCAGACGAGCAGGAGTTTTGTTTATGTTTATATGTTTGCCCGTGCATGTACTGCCATACGTTTTTGTTCTGCTGGTGGAAATAAACAAAACGGAAGCAAGACACCGTTTGAACCAGATATCTGCCTCTGTCTCATGCCTGAAGGATTGTGAGTGATCCCAGAGCTGTGAAAGCTCACAATATATAATATATATTTTATATATATATATATTTATATATATATATATATATATATATTATATATATTGTGGCAGAAGCGACAAACAAGCAGTCGCATGTTTCTGCCGCCTAATGGAACTATAAGAAGATCCACAAGCAACAACGCCACCAAGGTACCTGGCCTTGGTGGGAAAAGAGCCTCCATTATTTATGGGTGTCAGTCACAGTGTGCGGTTGGCAGCCGACCTATAGCTATTTCTGGGTCGGCTCTTATTGGGAGTAGGCAATGTGTTGGGTGGGTGTCTACTCCCCGTGTTCCAGCACATGTTTTTGGCATGGCCCTGGAGGCCTATAAATGCCTGCTGCTCCAGGTAATCAGGGGGTGTGGTCTGCCATCTGAGAGTGGGCAACAGAGGAGCTAGAGAGAGCTCTGGCCCCCAGAGGCTTGAGGACAGCCTAGAGTGTACAGGGACTGTACAGTGTTTGGTGGGAACTGGACAGTAGGTCCAGACCACAGATTAGAGAGGGACACTAACATTGTTTAGCTAGTGGCCAGATGGCCGAGGGTTTATTTTGTGTTGTTTTCTGGTGCATTACTGTGCCTTTTTCTGTGCCTGAATAAAGCTGGCTGAGGCCAGTTTAAAGAAGCCTGGTGTCGGTGTGCCATCCGTTTACAAAAGACGGCGATCCAGTGAGCAAAATATATATATACACATATATACATACACACAGTTGAATGTAGATGTTTACATACAAAATATAAAAAGACACATGAGCATGTTTTTCTCACTATCTAATATGAAATCAAAATAAACCTTAGCCGTTTTAGGTCAATTAGGATTGCCAAAATTGTAATTATATTCTGGCCAGATGCTAGAAAAATGAGAGAGAGAGAATATTTTATGGCAGTTTTATTACTTTCTGCAAAGTCAAAAGTTTACATACACTAAGAATACTATGCCTTAAACCATTTGGGACAGCCCATATGATGATGTCATGTTTTTGGAAGTTTATGATAAGTTTATTGGTAACATCTGAGTTAATTAGAGACACACCTGTGGATGTATTTTATAGTAAACAAGGAGCACACTGCTTCTGTGGGTAACATCATGGGAAAGTCTGAAGAAATAAACCAAGATATCAGGAAGAGAATTGTGGACTTGCACAAGTCTGGATCATCCTTGGGTGCAATTTACAGGTACCTGAAAGTCCCTTGTTCATCTGTACAAACAATTATTTGCAAGTACAAACAATATGTGAATGTCCAGCCATCATACTGCTCAGGAAGGAGACAGGTTCTGTGGTTTCAGAGATAAATATGCTGTGGGTCT
This sequence comes from Phyllomedusa bahiana, assembly GCA_025379985.1. NCBI lineage: Eukaryota > Metazoa > Chordata > Amphibia > Anura > Hylidae > Phyllomedusa > Phyllomedusa bahiana. The sequence goes on from JAODAL010036211.1 coordinate 9,562, forward strand.
AGATGTGCATATCAACCCAAGAACAAAAGCAAAATGTAATGGCACACGCTGCGGTCCAATGCCCGGTCTGCGACCGCACTCTCCCCCCGACTCCTGCCCGCCTTGTGCCGTGGTCTGGGCTTTGGACCACAGACGCAGCTGCTCCCGGCGCCTGCTTCACTGCGCTTATACTTACCCGGCCCCGTCCTGCTTCCTCCTCGATCAGCGCGCTGCTGTGTCTTCTCCTGTCTCTCCTGATTTAAAAGGCCAGTGCTCTGCAGATATTTCCTTTCCACCTATGGTGTTTGGTCACAGGCTTTATAGGGAGTCTTCTTCCTGCCATCAGTGCCCAGTTGTTGGTGTCCATTTACTAGTGATGTCCTTGTGCGCTCTCTAGCGAATACCTTACCGTTCCATTAGCTTTCCTTGTCCTGCCTACGTCTATCATGCTGATCTTCGTCTGCCACGTACTTTCCTGCCTGGCCTCTGGTTCCACTCTCTGGTCGGCTCTGTTTCTACTCTGCCTGCTTCGGCTGTCAACTCTTGGTCCAGCATTGGGGTTGGCGACCTGAGGGATTCCTTGCGGCAAAGTCCGTCCTGCTTTGTGTAGGGCTCCGGCAAAGACAAGGGTCCCCTTAGACTCCGCTCCTTGGCGTAGGTGACCAGAGGATCCACCTTCCGTCCATAGAGTCCCCCTTGACACAAAAGACCTTATTAAGATCCTGGCAGAAGCTGATATGATTGTGTTATTATCCACAGTGAAACAAGTACTTTACCAATATGGGCTAAAAGGCCACTCTGCCAGGAAGAAGCTTTTACTCCAAAAGAAACATATAAAAGCCAGACTAATGTTTGCAAATGCTCACAGGAACAAAGACCTACATTTTTGGAGACATGTCCTGTGGTCTGACGAAAGTAAAATAGAACTGTTTGGCCATAATGACCATCGTTACATTTGAAGGAAAATGGGAGAAGCTTGAAAGCCTAAGAACACCAGCCCAACTGTGAAGCACATGGGTGGCAGCATCATGCTGTGTGGTTGATTTGTTGCAGCAGGGACTGGTGCACTTCACAAAATAGATGGAATCATGAGGAAAGAAGATTATGTGGCAATACTGAACCAACATCTCAAGATATCAGCCAGGAAGTTAAAGCTTGGGCTGAAATGGGTATTCCAAATGGACAAGGACCCAAAGCATACTGCCAAACTGGTTACACAGTGGCTTAAGGATAAATCAATGTTCAATGTTTTGGAGTTGCCATCACAAAGCCCTGATCTCAATCCTATTGAAAATTTATAGGCAATGCTGGTGTAAGCAAGGAGATCTACAAACATGGCTCAGTTACACCAGTTCTGCCAGGAGGAATGCGCCAAACTTCCCAACCACCCTTGTGAGAAGCTTGTGGAACGTTATCCAAAATGTTTGATCCAAGTCATACAGTCTAAGGGAAATGTTACCAAATACTAATGAAATGTATGTAAAATTTTGACTTTACAGATAGTAATAAAAATGCCTTAAAAAGTTCTCTCTCTCTCACTATTCTGGTATTTGGCAAATATAAATTGTTTTGGTAAACTTAATTGACCTAAAACGGGTAAGGTTAACTCTGATATTATGTCAGATAGGGAGAAAATCATGCATATGTATCTTTTTATATGGTGTATGTGAACTTCTGGTTTCAACTGTATATATTCACACACACATGCTTTATATATATATATATATAATATATATAATATATATATATATAATATATATAATATAAATATATAAATATATAAATATATATATATAATAATATATAATATATATATATATATAATTTATATATTATATATATATATATTATAATAATATATATTACAGACCAAAATGTTGGACACACCTTCTCATTCCAACAGTTTTCTGTATTTGCATGACTATAAAAATTGTAGATTCACACTAAAGGCATCAAAACTATAAAGTAACACATGTGGAATTGTATACTTTTCAAAAAAGTGTGAAACACCTGAAAATATGTCTTATATTCTAGGTTCTTTAAAGTAGCCACATTTTGCTTTGATTACTGCTTTGCACACTCTTGGCATTTTCTTGATGAGCTTCAAGAGGTAGTCACCTGAAATGGTTTTCACTTCACAGGTGTGCCCTGTCAGGTTTAATAAGTGGGATTTCTTGCCTTATAAATGGGGTTGGGACCTTCAGTCGTGTTGTTCAGAAGTCAGGTGGATACACATCTGATAGTCCTACTGAATGGACTGTTAGAATTTCTATTATGGCAAGAAAAAAACAGCTAAGTAAAGAAAAACGAGTGGCCATCATTACTTTAAGAAATTAAGGTCAGTCAGTCCGAAAAATTGGGAAAACTTTGAAAGTGTCCCCAAGTGTAGTGGCAAAAACCATCAAGCGTTACAAAGAAACTGGCTCACATGAGGACCGCCCCAAGAAAGGAAGACCAAGAGACACCTCTGCTGCGGAGGATAAGTTCATCCGAGTCACCAGCCTCAGAAATCGCAGGTTAACAGCAGCTCAGATTAGAGACCAGGTCAATTCCACCGAGAGTTCTAGCAGCAGACACATCTCTACAACAACTGTTAAGAGCAGGCGTTCATGGTAAAATAGCTGCTAGGAAACCACTGCTAAGGACAGGCAACAAGCAGAAGAGCTTTTTTGGGCTAATGAACACAAGTAATGGACATTAGACCAGTGGAAATCTGTGCTCTAGTCTGATGAGTCCAAATTTGAGTTCTTTGGTTCCAATCACCGTGTCTTTGTGCGACGCAGAAAAGGTGAACGAATGGACTATACATGCCTGGTTCCCATCGTGAAGCATGGAGGAGGAGGTGTGATGGTGTGGGGGTGCTCTGCTGGTGACACTGTTGGGGATTTATTCAAAATTGAAGTAATACTGAACCAGCACGGTTACCACAGCATCCTGCAGCGGCATGCTAGTCCATCCGGTTTGCGTTTAGTTGGACCATCATTTATTTTTCAACAGGACTATGACCCCCAAACACACCTCCAGACTGTGTAAGGGCTATTTGACCAAGAAGGAGAGTGATGGGGTGCTACGCCAGATGACCTGGCCTCCACAGTCACCCAATCGAGATGGTTTGGGGTGAGCTGGATCGCAGAGTGAAGGCAAAAGGGCCAACAAGTGCTAAGCATCTCTGGGAACTAGTTCAAGACTGTTGGAAGACCATTTCAGTTGACTACCTTTTGAAGCTCATCAAGAGAATGCCAAGAGTGTGCAAAGCAGTAATCAAAGCAAAAGGTGGCTACTTTGAAGAACCTAGAATATAAGACATATTTTCTGTTGTTTCACACTTTTTTGTTAAGTATACGTCTTACGTGTTTCAAGCTGTGCAACTGCCTTTCATCATAGGCATACTAATCTTAAGAAGACACAGGTATTTATAATTAACATTACAGGTGAACAATCAATGATGTAATAAGGAGGCAGGACAAAAAGTATCAGGGTGAACAAAATACAAAAAAATAAAATACAAAGTATAGAAACATAAAAATACAATCAATAATGATAAATTAATGTACGTTTATTTAAACCCTGTGGGATACGAGTTGCAAACAATAAAATCCAATAGGCTTCCCTGTTCAGCAGCTTCCTTCTCATATCACCGCCACGGGGAGGTAGAAACACCCTTTCCACTCCTTGAACTTTAAAGCCGGAAACATCGCCAGCATAAACAGAAGCGAAATGAGAGGTAGCTGCCGACACATTCCTAGAAGCAACATGAGGTATATCCGATAGATAGAACAGATGGAACAGGACGAAGCGACCCCCAGTCCACCACACTCAGATTCAGCACATAAGTCAGTTAAAGTGTTGCGTGCTGAATCTGAATGTGGTGGACTGGGGGCCGCTTCGTCCTTGGGCCAGCTCCATACAGGTAATCCATATTTTTATCCTATACAATCACGTACTCCTGTGTTGGATAGGTTTCAGGAGCTAGTTGAGGAGGAACTGACCGCACTCTACCACACTCAATCCGGTAAAGTTTTTTCACAAAATGTAACATTCTGAGAAAGGAAAGCTCTCAAAGAATTGTCTTCTTTTAAGGATGGAGCTTTCCGCCAGGCAGATAAAGGTGGTGCAATCATTATTTTGAATGAGTTTATTTACAAATCAGAGAATGAAAAAAATGTCATCTGATAGCACAACATAGCGGAATTTTTGATTAATAAACATCCCATTTCAGCGATTTTTCATTTGTTGCCTAAAATACATGTCAGGATTTCTTCCCCCTATGCGACCGATCGTGGTGGGGATAGGTTCCCTTAATGAAAATTTGTCAGCATGGGTTGATGGCTGTCTTCAACCCCTTATAAAAACTATTCCTGGTTACCTTAGGGATACTCAACATTTGTTGTCCAACTTGTCTAACATTACTTGGGATGACCATTATTGTTGGATTTCTGCTGATGTCACATCTTTATATACTGTAATTCCCCATGATAAGGCATTAGTTGCCCTGGATTGGTTTCTTCATTCTTACAGTACATATAGTGATGTTTGTATATCCTTTATTCAACGTGTAGTCTGGTATTTATTACAGCACAATTTTTTTTAATTTTGACCAACAATACTATTTACAAACTACTGGTGCTTCAATTGGGGCAAAATTTTCCACTTCGTTGGCAATTATTTTTATAGCCTGGTGGGAACATTGTTATCTTTTTAGCTCCAATAATCCCTATGGGTCAGCTGTAGTCTGGTACGGTCGTTACATAGACAACTTGTTCGTCTTTAACCATACCAGATTTTGAGTAATTTCTTAATGATAATCCATGGGGTTTAAATTTTGAGGTTGAAAAGTGTAGTATATCTTTTTTAGATCTTTTGATTTCAGTTATTGATAAAACCATTGTCACAACTACTTATAGAACAGCTCCTGCGGGTAAAACTCCCCTCCATGCCGTTTGGTGTCACCCTACTCATGTTATCCATAATTTTCTAGTTGGTGAAATGATTAATGCTCACAGAAATTGCACTAGGACAGTGATTTTCATAGGGAGAGTATTTCCATTACTAATCGTTTATTGCATAGAAAATATCCACAATGGACTTTCAATCGTGCTCCCACTATAGCTACAAATAGGGACAGGTCTAGTCTTCTTCATTCTAAAAACCGCAATTGTGATTTGAATATGCAATTAGTACTGCTTACTTTTTCTACAACATATAACAGGGAATATATGTATAATATATATAATATATATAATTAGGTTCGCAGAATTTTCCGACAAAAATCGTTTCAACCCGAATTTATTTGCGGCGAATCGCATTAAAAAGCAGCTATATCCTGTCTGCCGAGAGCCTATAGGGTGTTGTAGAACGTTGCCATGCTCAAATATGCAGAGGGAGCGTGGTTTGGTCTTCATACAATGCTCTGTTTTAGTATGACATGCATAGACAGCCGCCACTCTTATAATTGCTTCACTCTTCAAGTCCCTGGGCACTTACAGGGGCAAAACTGACCAAAGTGAAGTGGGAACGCAGCCTGACAAGGTAACGTCAGCACAAGCTTGAAAGAACCGAGCTGAGGGCCAAGATCCTACTATAACGTCAAAGAGGGTGTCAGTAATCCATCAGTATTGCTAAAGCCAAAAAAAAACAGGAATTGATCCAAAATAGAGATGACCAGCAAATGGGATATTTGCATGTCTTCTATGTTTTGTATCCACTCCTGCTTTTGGCTAGCTAATCATCAGACAATACTGATCCTTTTCATTCCTTCTGACAGATGAAAAGAAGGGGAAAACCAAACATAGTGGCAACGTCATAGAGTGGTGGAGGGTGGAAACAGCATTAGGAAACCACAGGGTGTTCCATAGAGACAGTGGTCAGTTGGCAGCAGCATGAGTGGGCCACAGAGTGGCACAATGACAAATTCTGAGGGTGGCAGCAACATCAGGAGCCCACAGAGTGGCACTATAACAAATTCTGGAGGTGGCAGCCACATCAGGAGCCCACAGAGTGGCAGAATGACGCAGTGTGTAGGTGACGGCAGCAGCAGCATGAGGTCACTGGCACAATGATACATTCTGGAGGTGGCAACAACATGGTAGGTCACAGAGTGGCACAATAACAGAGTGTGGAGGTGGCGGCAGCAGCAACAGAAGCAGCAGCATGAGGTCAGAAAGTGGCACAATGACAGAGTGTGGAGGTGGCGGCAGCAGCAGTAGCATGAGGTCATAGAGTAGCACAATGACAGATTGTGGAGGTGGGTGGCAATTCCAGTCCCTGGTAAAGATGGTGGTAGGCAGATGGAGAAACTGGCAGCTGATGTGTGGCATCAGGCAGGTGGCAGCATCAGAATAGTGGCTGAGGCAGGTAGTTAGAATACAGACTCATTTCTCAAAGTTTTAGGGAGGCATCATGGCTGATCTAATCTGATACATAAGGCATTGGTGTGTGGAAATCCTGGCCGATCCATGCCTGATTCATCTTGACAAAGGTCAGTCTCTCCACATTTCGGGTGGACAAGCGGATTCTCCTCGGAGTAACGATGGCCCCCGCTGCACTGAACACCCACTCTAATGCCACCCTACTGGCCGGGCAGGACAGCTTCTCCACTACAAACTTGGCAAGTTGCGGCCACAACTCAAATTTGGCTGCCCAGTAGTCCAGCGGATCTTCTACCTGGGGTGGCAGGGTGCTGTCCAAGTAGGCCACCACCTGTTGGTTCAGGGTCTGCTCCAGGTCCTGCTGCTGCTGGTGATTGCCCTCCTCACTAGGTCTGTCAAGGAAGCTGCTCATCAAAGACTCCAGACAGGCTGCTGCTGATGGAGCTGCTACTGCTCCTACCCCCTTCCTCTCCACAGCAGCCGTGGCAGTGGTACTTGAGCGGTGAGGAACCCCACGGTCAGACCTAACAGAGGATGGACGATGGCGCACATAGGCAGCGGCCAACTGATTACACAGGATTTGTCTATAATACGTCAGTTTCTCCTCCCTCTCGGCAGCTGGAAAAAAGGCACCCATTTTGGACCGGTAGCAAGGGTCCAAGAGGATGACGAGCCAAAAGTCATCCCTCTGCCGGATGGTGACTATTCGGCTGTCACTAGCCAGGCATGCTGCAGGCCATCTGCACATGTGACTCTGAGGGACTCCCTGCCTCCATCTCCACTGTATACTGCCACAGTGCTGCTGGGTCATCTGCCTCATCTTCCTCATCTCCCTCTACCTCCTCCAGATGCTCCTGCTCCTCTTCTCCTGTTGCCTGAGTAGAAAAAACACTCATTTTACCAGGCACTGCTTGTGCTATAATATCTTGCTCCTACTGCTCCTCCAGTTCAGCCCCCACCGGACTCATGTGGCCTTGAGATGTAGGTGCCATGTCTCCAGTCCCCTGCCCAGACAGATTTTGCAGCATCTGTTCCAGGACATGAAACAGTGGAAAGACGTTATTCATCCCGTAGTCCTGGCGACTGACAAATAACATGGCCTCTTTAAAGGGCCTGAGCAAGCGGCAGGTGTCACGCATAAGCTTCCACTAGCTGACATGAAAATTACACAGGGGAGTACTCCTGTCCGCTTGCATCTTCAAAAAATAATTAACGGCCTATCTCTGTTCGTGCAGGTGGTCTAACATATGGAGGCAGGAATTCCAACGGGTGAAAACATCGCATAACAGCCTATGTTGGGAGAGGCCGTTGTGCCACTGCAACTTAAGTGTGCTTGGCTTTGTAAGAATGGATGAAGTGCATGCACAGTTTCCTGGCCAGTTTTAGAATGTCTTGCAGATGGGTGGAAGACTTCAGGAACCTTTTGACAACCAGATTGAACACGTACGCCATGCAGGGCGCATGGGTCATCCCTCCTCGGGGCAGCACGGACACCATGTTCCTTCCATTGTCTGTCACCATGGTTCAGATTTGCAGTTGTCGCGAAGAAAGCCACACAATGATTTCGTGTTGCATGACGCGGAGCAGTTCCTTCCCTGTGTGACTTTGTTTGCCCAGGCAAACCAGGTGTACATCTGCGTGACACTGCTGTGCCCTACACATGTGGTATGATGGAGCAGCACTTGTGGAGGCTGATATTGTGGTGGTGGTGGAGGAGGAAGAGGCGGACATTGGCGCAGGAGCAGCAGTTTGACAACGTGGAGGAGAAAGCAACGTCTCCTGTCAAAATTATTGGTGTGGCTGGCCAGGAAGCACATTCACCCAGTGGGCCGTAAAGGACATGTACTGTCCTTGACCGTAGTTACAGCTCCACACGTCTGCGCTGCCGTGCACCATGGAAGAAACCGATAAGCTCAAGGACTGGCCCACTTTCTGTTTTACATATTTGTGAAGGGCTGGTACTGCCTTTTTGGAAAATAAATTGTGGCTTGGAATTCTCCACCTCGGCTCAGCACAAGCCATTAGTTTTCTGAACGGTGCAGGTCCACCACTTGGAAATGGAGGGACTGCAGTACCAACAACTTGGACAGGAGCATGGTCAGCTTCTGCACCCTAGGATGGTTGGATGTATACTGTTGTCTCTTTGCAATCGCCTCGTTGAACGACTGCTGGCACCAGGGCCGTTCCTAGGCTAAATTTCACTCAGGGCGAGGTGAAGAAATTTCGCCCCCTCCCCGGTAACATAATGCGCCACAGTGCATCACCATCAACCAAAGCCAAAATATACAAAAAGCTTTACCACAATGTGCTATGTATAAAACTACTAAATCATAGTCCTACAGTTACCAAATAACACCGCTACACCAACCAGAATCCCAAGACCACTAAGACCACATATCACCAACACACAGTGACTGAATAATACCCCCACACCATGATCACATATCACCAGCACATAGTGACTAAATAATACAAACTGACCATTACGGAGTATAAACCATTATACTACAACCAATATTCCCGGCATACAGTGACCATACAGTGATGGATACCCGCTGTACACAGGCTCTGCAGACATATAAATGATTACAGTGAGTTCTAGTGACTCACAGGAGACGTCTCTGAAGAGTTGTTCTCTTCTTCTTCTTTTCCATCTGTCCCAGACGACATGACAACCTCTCCAGACTCTACACTGTAAAATTTACAAAACAAACATCTTGGACTCCTCCCTTTATCAGCACTTCTCTACCAATTCTTATCTCTATACAAACTCCCCATCTATAGCACCTCATATGGTAGCCATGTAATATGCCCCCTGTAGCCACTTAGTAGCCCCCTGTAGCCAGTTAAATTCCCCTCTGTAGCCAGTGATGCCCCCTATAGCCAGGTAGTAGCCCCTGTAGCCAGTAGATGCCCCTGTAGCCAGTGATGCCCCCCATGTAGCCAGTGATGCCCCCCTTGTAGCCAGTGATGCCCCGTGTAGCCAGTGATGCCCCCCCCCTGTAGCCAGTGATGCCCCCCCTGTAGCCAGTGATGCCCCCTGTAGCCAGTGATGCCTCCCCCCTGTAGCCAGTGATGCCTCCCCCCTGTAGCCAGTGATGCCCCCTGTAGCCAGTGATGCCTCCCCCCTGTAGCCAGTGATGCCCCCCTTGTAGCCAGTGATGCCCCCCTGTAGCCAGTGATGCCCCTGTAGCCAGTGATGCCCCCCTCTGTAGCCATAATGCCCCCCTGTAGCCAGTGATGCCCCCCCTGTAAGTAATTATGAAAATATCAAAAAATTACTTACCAGACCTCGGTCCGCGCGTCCAGCTCCGGCACCTGCTGCGTGGTGTAAGCGGCATGACGTCACCACACTGCTTACACTGCACGCAGCTCCCAGGGATCTCCTCGGCAGCAGAGCTGCCAGCCGAGGGGACGCAGCATCGCAGGGGACGTGGTGAAAGCCGTTCGCCCCCTGCAACACTGATACAGGGGAGGAGGGAGGACGGGAACGATCCGTCCCGCCTCCTCCCCTGTACTGGCAGCTGCTGGCTCTGTGCACAGCCGTGCAGAGTCAGGGGCGATCCTGCGGGCGAGCAGGGCAGGCGGCCACGGCGCCCCCCTCGGGTGAGCGGAGCCTCGGCGCCCCGGGCGGTCGCTCGCCCTGCCCGCCCCTAGGAACGGCCCTGGCTGGCGCCATGAGTGGCGAGGAGCAGGAGGATTTGGACTGGGAGATGATGGCAAAGACAAACAGCTCCCTTTGGCAGAGGTGGTGGAGCCTTGACTGGCTGAAATGGCATGCTTGCCACTGGGTGCTGCTGCGGCAGGATGGACCACCACATCTGAGACACGTTTCTCCCAGGCCACTGGATGGTGACGCTGCATGTGTTGATGTAAGGCCATGGTGCCAACGTTAGCTCCCTGGCCACGCTTCACTTTCTGCCCGCAGATTCTACATATACACATGTTCAGCTACTCTGGTTTCTTAGCAAAGAACTGCCACACTGCCAAGTAGGTGATTTTACCGCCAATGCTCCGCACTGAGTGACTACTAATGCCGCTGCCTCGCTGAGCCCCTGGGCCGCTACTTTCTTGGACCGGGCGAAAAGGGTTTTTTTTACCCCTGGCCGTTTGCCCCCGGCCTTGCACGGGCTGCCCCCTGCTTATTTAAGGGCCACACTAGCAATTAAAAGGGCTCCGCCCGGGCCTAAACGCGAAAGGTGACCCCCTCTTCCCCTCAAAAATGGATGAACCCCTTTGTTTTCCCTGGCCCCCCTCTTGGGGCGATCAGCTCCCTTCGTCCTTTGTTGTTTTTCAAATCACTGTTTTCCTCAATGGCCCCCGAAATGGGGGCCTTTAAACTGTTTCCCCAAAAACCCCTTTTGCCCCTCCCCCATCCCCTACTTTCCCCCTTTATGCAAAAAAGGCGGAAAATCGCCCCCCCTCTTCGCTCCCAAAGAAGTGGACTGTTTCAAAGGTTGTACTCGCTTTTATAGTGGCGCTGGGGCCAAACACTGAATTTTTTAACACTGGGAAAAAAAAAAATTTAACTTTTAAAAAATTCCAATAAAAAAAAAATTTAAAAATTTTCCCCCAAAACAAAATTCTTTAAAAAAAAACCCTTTCCCTAAAAACCCCCCTTTCCCCTTTAAACAAAACCTTTTTTAAAAATTACGGCCAACAAAAAAAAAATTTGGAAAAGGAAAAAAACCTTTAAAAAACCCCCCAATTTAAAAGGGCGCCCCCAAACCGGGGAAAACCTAAAAAAAAACTGGGGTTTTTGGTTTAAAATTTTTTAATTTCTAAATTAACCTTTTTTATTTTTAAAACAATTAAAACCCAAGGAAAGCCGGGGGGAAAAAAAAGGGGGGGAAAAAATTAAATTCCCCTTTTTAAAAACCCAAAGCAAGGGGAGATGGGAGTGTTAAATATGGGCCCTTTCTTTTGTTTAGCATCCTATGAATCTTTTTGGATGGAAAAAAGACTTTAAATTTTATTTGCTGGGAAAATTTTAAAGGGGCAAAAATTTTTTTAAAACTGAAGGAGACAAAAAAATTGCTCTTTCCCAAAGGGGAAATTTGGGACCTCAGTTTTTTCCCGGGATACAAACCCTTTGGGTTAGTCTTTTGAGGAAAAATGAAAAGGGACGAATCTCAGGCCCCTTCTTCCCAGTGGGCCCAAAAAAAGAAAATTAAGATGCCACCATTTCCTTGAGACAACATAGTTAGTTTGTCAAAATGGCCCTTAAAGGTTTTGGAAAAAATACATAAAGGAGAAATGTTGACCCAGGCGAGTTTTTTTCTGTCTCGGGAAAATTTTCTGTCTTTTAAAATCTTGAGCAGGATAAATAAAATAAATTTTTAAAACTGCGAAAAAGGCCCCGGGGGGAAAATATTGCCCATTAAAGAGGGGAAAAATTTGATTTTTAAAAAAAGTGGAATTGTTTTTGAATTTCGGGGAAAATTTGTTTCTAAACGAAGTCGAAGTTTGGGGTGTTTCCGGGAAACAAAAGCGGGGTTTTTGTTTGATAAAATGGCTGCGGGGAAAATGGCGTCAATGGGGCAAAGAAGTCTGGGAGGAAAAAAGGCGTTTTAAGAAACATGAAATGTGCGAGAAAAAAGCCAATCAGGCCCGGGGGGTTCTGTGACGCCCACCGACTATATAAGCCCGGGGCCCGCCATGCTGTTCCTCACACTCCTTTTACTGTGTGTGTGGGGAGGTGCTGCCCCCGCTGCCTGCTTTTGATATCTCAAAACTAAAGAAACTCACTTTTAAACAGGATTTTTGGGGGGGTGTCACGCTTGTCCAGAAAACTGCTTCTCTTACGTTCAAATTCTGTTTTTTTGGGGTGTTTTGGGAAACTAAAAGCCCCGTTTTCGTCCAATGTAGCTGCATATCTTTTAAAATGCTATTGCCCCAGTTTTTGTGCACATTGAATATTTTGGTTATTAAGCCTTTTCCTGTTGATTCAGTTAAAAAAAAACAGCGTTTTTAAAATTCAAATCCCACTTAATTTTTTGGGTTTTGCTCTTTTTTTCCCCAATTTAGATCCGGGGGAAATTTAAAACTTGTTCTGCGGGTTGGGGCAATTTAAAAGAAACGTTCTTTTTCACTGCCAAAGAAAAAATTTTCCCTGTGCAAATTAAAAAAACCAAAAGGTTAATTAAAAGTTTTTCTTTTTTGTTTTCCCTTTTTAAAATTTAAACCCCGTTTTAACACGTTTCCCAAAGCTGGTAATTGTTGGCACCCAACATTTCATTTGCTAATTTACACCCAAAGGGGTTTAAAACTAAGAAATTTTTTTTGCTTAGTAAAAATTGGGGCCGGCACTAAACCAACCCTTCTCCGTTGATATTTTTTAAAAAAGTTAAAATAACATCGGGATGCAAACACGGGGCCCCTGTTTTTTGCACCCCGAGGTGAGTTTTAATTTTAAATTAAAGTATCAACGGGAAGATTGGTAAAGGGGCCCCCCTATTCTTTCTAACCCAAAAAGGATTTTTTTGCATGGACTTTTCTTTTTGGGGGTTGAGAAACCAAATTACTCCGGAGGGAAATTTCTACCCTTTGTTTTTCTCGAAATTTTGGGAAAAGCGGAAGGTTTTTCCCAGTAACCTTTTTCATTGTGAAGAAGGTGGCCGTGAATTCCTTTGGTGTTGGGCCCTAAGTTTTTTCGGGTTTGTACTTAGTAAAAAAAAACGTTCTTTTTCACCGCCAAAGAAAAAATTTTTGGGCCCTGTACCCTTTAAAAATTATACCCAAAATTTAAATTTAAAAAGTTTTCCTTTTGTTTGTGTTCCTTTAAAATACCCCCGTTTTAACACGTTTTAAAAGCGGGGAAATTGTTTCCCAGCACTTTTCCCTTTTGTCCCAATTTTACACCCAAAGGGTTAACTAAGTATTTTTCTGCAGTTGTACTTATTTAAAAGAAAATTTTTTTTCACCCCCCAAAGAAGAAATTTTTGGTGTAGCTTTAATTTCCCTATCAAAGGGTTTAAATTTTAAAGCCTGTTTTTCCCCCTTTTCCCTAAATTTTCAGAATTTTTTTTTACACCAATTTTTTTTGGTTTGTTTTAAAAAAACCCCGGGCCACAAAACAAAAGGTTAAATTTTTTTTTTGCCATTTTTGGCCCTGGGAAGGGCGAAAATTTATACCCAAAGGGGTTTAAACCCAAGCTTGTTTCCCGGGTTCATTTGGAGTAAAATTTACGGGGGTGTTTTTTTTTATCATATACAGATACCCTTCATCAAACAGTTTTCTGTAATTTTTAAAACCCAAAACCAGTATGTAGACAGGGGGTTTACAGGCTTCACCTGCGAGGGGCCAGTGGCCACAAAACCCTTTTCCCTTTGAAAGGGCCCAAAGGTGGGCAGAACAGAAAGGGGGGAGGGCTTTCAGGGGTCATTGGGTTTGAGGCCAAACTGCCGCGGGCATCTACCCGGAAGGGTTGGGGTTGTTCAGCAACCCAATGGTTTTGATTGGTTGACTAGGTCATCCATTTCCTCCCAGATGACTTTGGGCAACCCAGCCAAGTTTGGGGTGGGAAATTTTTCAGACAAAACCTTGGGTTGGCAGGGCCCAGGGGGGGTCAACGGCACTCCCTTTTCCTAAACCCCGCCTCTTTTTCCCACCCGTTTCCTCAGCCAGGAGATTTTACTATGTGGTCTGGGCTGGGCCAAATAAAAACGGGGGATAAAACTTTTTGGGGAGGCCAGTCAGCAGCTACTTGGCAGCAAAGAAAGGGGGGCCCAATTTTCCCCCTCTTCTTGCGGGTAGGGGAAAAGTTGATGTGGAGAGGGCAGGGAAAGGTCTGTTGTGGGGGGTTCAGCCTTGAAAACCCAAGCCCGGTGAGGGAGGACAGCGGCGATAAAACAAAAATTAGATAAGATTTTAAGGCGACCCCCACTTGGGGCTGGGTAAAGAAAGGGCCCCTTCATAAACGGGGGAGAAGAGGGTTCAGTTTGGCGCGTCGGGAAAGGGGCCCCGCAGCTAGCAAGGGGGTTGTGTGGCAGGGGGTACCCTGCGTGTAAAGGTTTCCCGGGGAGCCAAGGGGCCCCACAAGGTAGGAAAAAACCCCCGCTTCAAGGTCAAAGAAAGTAGGGGGCACGGGGGGCCCCCAGGAGGCGGGTGGGGGGCAGTAGTCATCAGTGCGGGGCGTTGGGGGGTTTAAAACCCGAAAATCGGGGTTTGTGGCAGTTCTTTGCTAAGCACCGGGGAAACCCAAATATGGGTATATTTTAGAATCTGTGGGCAGAAGGGGAAGCGTGGCAGGAAGCTAATTTTGGCAAGGGCCATGCATCAATACAGGGCAGCGTCCCCACCCGGCACCCTGGGAGAAACGGGGGCTCAGATTGGGGTTTCTTCGGGGACCCCAGCAACCAGAAACAGCGGGCCCCCGGGCACGAAACCCCCAATTGAAAGCCAGTCAAGGCCCCACCCCCTTGGGAGAAGGGAGCTTTTTCCCCTTTGCCATATCCCCCGGTCCGATTCCTGTTTCCTTGTTCAGGGCGCCCCCGGGTCTTTCCCGGAAAAGGGTTGCAAAGAGAAAAAACAGTATGCGCCCAACCTTTCCAAAGGTTTGCAAAAGCTGACCGGGGCCCTGTCCAAGTTTTTGGTACGGGCAGTCCCCCCCTTTCCAAAGGGTTTGGACCCCCCCGGGTTCAGAGAAAAAGGGCTTGTCCGACCCGAGATGGAGGTTCCAACCCGTAATTTTTTTTCCCAAAAAGGGGCAAGAAACCAGAATTTCAAAAATTTGTAGAAAGAAGGGGGGCCCAAAATCCTTGGGCCTTATTGGTTTTTTTCCCAAAGGTGCTTGGCAGTGGGGATTCTGGTGCTGTAACTAGGTCAGGGCCAGTACATGTCCTTTCCGGCCCCCTGGGTGAATTTTGCTTCCCTGCCCAGGACAAAACCCCAACCCTTGGACAGGAGACGGCCCCTTTCTCCCCCACGTTTTTAAAACCCCTGCGGCTCATGCTAATGCCCGGGCCCCTACTCCCCCCCACCCCCACCTTTTCCGCCTCCAAAATTTGTGCCCCCATCATACCACATTTTGTGGGGCCCACAGGGTGTCCGCAGTTTACCCGGGCTTGCTTCGGCCAAATTAAAAGGGGAAAGGAACTGCTCCGCGTCATGCGCAAAAAATTCATGTGTGGCTTTCTCGCCCCAAACTGCAAATGGGGAAACTTGGGGGGAGGAAAAAGGGTGGAAACATGGGGGTCCGCCCCTGCCCCGGGAGGAGGGATGGTCCATGCGTTTGCAGGCGCAGTGTTCAATCTGGTTGTAAAAGGTTCTTCCCCCCGATCTTCAGAAGATTTTAAAAGGGGCCAGGGGAAAATTTTGCATGCCCCTTCATCCTTTTACAAACCCCGGGAAACCCCCCTCCTCGAGTTTTTTAGCGGCAGAAAACAGCCCCCCAAAAAACACTCTGATATCCCGTTTTGTTTCCCCCCTTTGGAATTCCACCTGCAACATTTTTTGGACCAAATGTTTTGAACCCGAAAAAGGCCCTTTAAACCCTTTTTTTATTGATCCAGGCAGACAGGGAAATTTTCCCCGGGTGTAATTTTGGTGTCAGCCAGTGGCAGTCATGCGTGAAACCTGCCTTTGTGAGGTAAATTAAAGGGGGCCCACATTTTTTTGTCGGGTCCCCGGGGACTACGGGAAATGAATAAGGTCATTCCACTGCTTCTGTCCTGGAACAGATGCTGAAAAATCTGCCCTGGGCGGGGGGATGGGACGTGGCGACTACATTCGGCCACTTTGGGCCGGGGGGGGATGAACTGGAGGAGGGGAGGAAAAAAGGAGGAGGAGGGACATTGGGCAGGGAAACATTGTTGGTGAAAATGAGTGGATTTTTACCCCCAAATGACAAGAGAGGAGGAGAAGGGCAGCTGGAGGAGGTAGATAAGGGTGAGGAAGACGAGGCAGAAGGGGCCCCCCAAGCACCGTGGCAGTATACATGGAGATGGAGGAGGGGGGGCCCCTCAGAGGGACTTGTGCAGTTGGACTGAGCATGTGATTTGCCGGGGTAGTGAAGCCGGAAAAGTCAGCTGGGGAGGGAGTTTCTTTGGCTCTCCCCCCCTATTGGACCCTCGCTACCGGTCCCAAAAAGGGAGCCTTTTTTCCCCGGGTTTCTGGGGGGGAGGAAAATTTTAAAAAAATATGGGAAATCCTCCTTTGTCAGTTGGCACGCTTTCTTATGTGCGCATCGTCCCCCTCTGACAGGGCCCGCCCGGGGGGTTTTTTCAGCGCCCTTGTTCCCACTGCCGCGGCTGTGGGAGAAAGGGGGGGGGGGGTAGGAGAAATACCAGCTCCTCGCAGCAACCCAGTTGGAGTTTCTTATGAGCAGCTTCCCCCACCCGCCTAGTGAAAGGGGGGCAGTCCCGCACAGCAGCAAACAGGACCTGGAGCAGGCCCTGAACCCCAGGTGGGGCCTACTTTGGGCAGCACTCTGGCCCCCCCAGTTAAAAGAAACCGCCCGGAAATACTGGGCAGCCCAAATGGTTTTGTGGGGGGCAAAATTTCCAAGTTTTGCGTGGAAAACGGGTGTCCTGCCCGGCCAGTAGTGTGGGCATCAGAGGGGTGTTTTAGTGTGGGCCCCGGGGGCCCTCGTTACCCCCGGAGGGCCTGCTTGGGCCAAGGGAAAAAAGTGGGAAAGACCCCGACCTTTGTCAAGATGAAAAACAGGCGGGGGATCGGGGCCCGGATTTCCACCCCACCAATGCCCTTTGGCGGGAGATTACATCGCCATGACCCCCCTCACCAAAACTTTGAGAAATGAGTTGGGTTAAAAATACCTGCCCCAGCCACTATTCTGTTTCCCCACCCGTTCTGATGCCACAAAAACTGTTTACCGTTTCTCCACTTGCCCCCCAACCTTTTTTACCAGGGGGTTGGTTTTTGCCAAACCCCCCCTCCACACTCTGTCATTGTGCCACTCTTGACCTCAAATTTGCTGTGCTGCTGCTGCTGTTGTGGTCTTTTATATCCACACTGTGTCCCCTTTGCCACTCTCGGGCATCCCTTTGGGCTGTGGCTGCTGCCGTTCCCCCCCCCTGTGTCATTGTGCCCACTCTCCCGACCTCCCTACTGTGCTTTCCCCTTTACCTCCACTCTCTGTCATTGTTTCCCTCTGGGGCCCCCAAAACTTTTTTGGGCCCCCCCAGAATGTCATTGTCCCCTGCCCCACCTTTAGCTGCAGCTTTTGGCTGCTGTTTTGTTTATCCCAAACTCGTTTTTTTTTGTCCCCTGTCTGACCCATGCTGTGCTGTGGGTGCTTTCCGTGACCTCCCCCTATCTGTTTTTTGTGCCAAACCTTGAAATTTATGCTGCTTTTTTGCCTGCCCTCCACACCCGTGCCCTTGTGCCACTCCCTGGCCTATTTCCCGTTTTTGCCCCCCCAAGGCATTGTGCCACTGTCTTTAAACCCCTGCCCGCCCGCTGTGGCGTGCCTTGCCCTCCACACCCCTTTTCATTGTGCCATCGTGGAACTCCTGTTTTTGCCACCTCCAGAATGCATTTTGCCACTGTTTGAAATCCCTGCTTGCTGGTGGTGCTGCGTTTTCCTAACCCCTCTGTCATTGTTTCCATTTTTTTGACCCCATGCTGCTGCTGTTTTGGGTGCTGGGTTGACCTACACACTGTGTAATTTTTGCCCCTCTTGGGGGCCCAATCCAGTTTTTGCCACCTCCAGAATGTCATTGTGCCACTTGCTGACCTTATGCTGCTGTGGCTGCTGCCGTGGCCTCCACACTCTGTCATTGTGCCACTGTCTGACCTCATGCTGCTGCTGTGGCTGCTGTCGTGCCCTACACACTGTGTCATTTTGCCACTGTCTGACCTCATGCTGCTGCTGTGGCTGCTGCCGTGACCTCCACAATGTCATTGTGCCACTGCCTGACCTCATGCTGCTGCTGTGACCTACACACTGTATCATTGTGCCACTCTGTGGCTTACTCCTGTTTTTGCCACCTCCAGAATGTCATTGTTCCACTCTCTGACCTCATGCTGCTGTGGCTGCTGCCGACACCTCCACACTCTGTCACTGATGTTGCCATCTGAGCCCTCAGCTTGTTTTTTTTCCAGCTGTCGCTGCCATGACTTTATCAGGCTAATTTCCCGCTTCAGTTTTTTGGTCAGTTTTGCCCTTTAAGTGCCCAGGGAATTTTATAGGGAAGCAATTCTAAGAGCGGCGGCAGTCATATGCGTGTCATACTAAAACACAACATTGTATGAAGACCAAACCAAGCTCCCTCTGCATATTTAAACATGGCACAATGTTCCACAGCACCCTACAGGCTCTGTGCAGCCTGGAAATAGCTGTTTTTTAACGCGATTCGTCCCGAAGCAATTCGGACCGAAAGGAATTTTGTCGGGAAATTCGGTGAAGTCACCGAATCGAATTTTTGAGAAATTCGCCCATCTCTAATTGTCATCTTAAACCATCTTGACTATAAAAACATGTATTTATCAATTTTGCAGGATAAACAAGGATATGGCCTATTGGGATTCAATCCTACAGCTAGGTTCCTAATGGAGCTTAGGCATATTTTGGATGATGCATTAGCCTCATGTGTTATTGATCAAAATGAATATAATTTTCTATTACCATCTTTCCCACAAATCTCCACCTTCTATGGTCTGCCCAAGATCCATTAGGGCCTAAATCCTCTGAAGTGCAGACATAACCATTGGGGAGGAAACTTGGCTGTGTAGTGTTGACATTGAGGTTTTCTACAGTTCTATACCCCATGTCATGGGTTTGAAGGCTGTGGAGCACTATCTTTCTACTCGAAGTACTTTTCTCCAGAAGCACAGAATATTTGTTTTAAAGCTTCTCAAATTCATCTTGACACACAATTTTTTCATCTTTGATGGAACCACCAGCTCAGGGGCACAGCTATGGGGATTCCAGTGGCCCCCACTTATGCTAATTTGCTCCTGGGCTGGTGGGAGAGTACTATTGTTTTTTCTGAAGCGTACCAGAGCTTTACCAACAACATTATATTCTGGGGAGGCTATATAGATGACATCATTATTTTTTGGTCAGGTGAGAGGGATTGTTTTACCAGTTTTGTGGAGAGCCTTAACGTCAACCCTATTGGCCTGAAATTTACATTTGAAATCAATGATCAAGAGTTGATCTTCTTGGATTTGTGCATTAAAAAAGGTGTAGCTGGTTCTTTGGAGACCCTTATACATAGAAAATCCACAGCAGGAAATAGTCTGCTTAAATGGGAAAGTTTTCATCCACCATCATTGTGGCGTGGTATCCCAAAAGGCCAGTATATCCAGACTAGGAGAAATTGTTCTTCTTCACTTACCTTTAAAAAGGAAGCAGATCTATTAAAGACTAGATTTCTGGAAAGGGGATATCCCAAAAAGGTTCTATCACAGGCATATCAATTTGCTCGGGATAATGACAGAAAATCATTTCTCCAAACTCATTCACGTAACACGCCTTTAGACAAAATGCTAATTATTGGCACGTTTGACTTGGCGTCAAGAGAAATTCGTAATCTAATTGAGAATTTTTTTGGCCTCTCCTCACCCAGGATTCTATACTCTCTGAGTTTGTCGATTCCTCCCCCAAAATTACTTTTAGAAGAGAAAAAAATTGGGGATCATGTTGTAAATAGCCTTTACACTCCTCCATGAATTTCTAACACCTGGCTTATGACCAAAATGGTGGGTACATATAAATATGGGAATTGCTTGTGGATTCATCAATGTTTCGAAGTCCTTCCTGTGTATTTTTACAGGTCGAGTTTTTCGATCAAAATTATGCAAATTGAAAAAACAAAGGGGGTCATTTTCATTTTTATGTTCCTGCCCATATATGTATTTGGAAAACCAAACGAAACTAAGACCCCGATTTTGGAACACAAAACGATTAACCATAAAGGGGATTCTCCCTTTCTCGCCATATGAATTCCATTCACAGAAAATGATCGTATGCCTAAAATTTTTTCAGTGGTTGAGGTTGTCTTGTCATCTCCAAGAGGAGGAGACTTTGATCAGGAGTTATTACAATGGGAGGCCCAGTGGATTTTTAATCTCAAGACCTTGAAACCAATGGGCCTCAACGAGTGTCTGTCTTTTGCTTCATTTATCTAATTCAGTAATAATATGACATTTATATAGTAATGATACCCCATTTTTTTTTTCTCTCTATAGTAGTCCACCTACGTACATTATTTATCATTATAGGGTTTGAATTAAAAAATTCTTTACTTTATACCCTCTTGCATAGCCAGTGGTTGTATTAATTTATTTGTTATATCGTTATTAAGAATATACTGGTTTCTCAAATTAGTATATAAGTATCTTTTGTCTTAGTTTTTTACTATAGTGAGTAACATCTATAATGCATCGATAAAAGTGATTTTTATTTTATAGTTCTTTTTCTTTTCAAGTGTTCTGGATTTCTATGACAAGTGTTTTTGACATACTTTGCAAGAGACGTTTTATAGCCTGATTATATGTATTTTCTTTATTTACATGATAGTACTGTATTTGTGGCACAGAACCGTACTGCGCATGCACAAATGGGTGGCCGATATGTGTATCGGGAATTGTAGTCCTTTTTGGTTACCTGCACGTGTTAGTGCTCCACTGCTCTTGCACATTTGAGATCACAGAATGCCGTATTGCGCATGCGCAAATAGGGGGCCGCGATTGTCCGGGTAATTGTATTTTTTTCTGGGCCACTGCTTGTTTTAGGTTTTGCTGCATTGCGCCTTGAAATCATAGAACGCCGGGGGACCAGTCAAGGGATTTTACAGTTGCCAAAAAATTTTTCTTTATTTATTATACTAAACGGGCTATCATTGGCCTTCTTCATTTACATCTCGGCAACCGTTTTTGGGGGGATCCGTTACTTTGCATCGGGACCCCAGAATAAGATCAGCTATTCTTTTAGCTTTTAAAATTGTCTCAAAGTGACATGATTTATCATTTTTTGTCATTGTTTTTTATGTATCTTTGTGTCCTTTGGGTTTTTGTGTTTCTCTGAGAACCCCGCATTTGGGGGGGAAAAGAGTTGGAACATATTATATATTGGGAAAATAGTGTATAATATTAGTTTAAACACTTTTTCTTTTTTGGGGGGGGCACAATTATTTTTTTCTCTTTTTTCGCTTTCTGTTAAAATTTTTAAAATAAAGGTATTTAGGATTTAGAAGCCGAGATAGATTAGGTTCCTGTTGGGGGGCCCCTTTTTGGGGGGGGTCCTCCATTTTTTTGTAGGGAGTTTTTTGTTGTTTTTAAGGAATTTTTTGTGGGGTTTTTTATAGAAAAAAAATATTAATTAATTTTTTTGGGAATTTATTAAAAGTTATTTTTTTCCCAGGGGTTTTACCTTTAGTGGTTTGCTCAAAGTACATGGGATATCCAGGTTCGACTATTCATTTTATCTTTGGGGTTTCTTTACGCCAGATATTGGTTAAATTGGGGGTATATTGTTTTTCATAGTGGCGCTGAGCCAACCACATAGAAAACCTGGCTGAGGGAACCGAAAGGGGGAAAGGCGGGTTTAGGGCAGGTAGGGCCCCTGACCCCCTCCTGGGGGCCCTGCCAACAAAGGGGGTGTCTGACGTTCCCCCAAATCTTGGGTGGGGTTGTCAGAGTCATCTGGGGAAGGGAGACCAGGGAACCAATCAAGAACCCTTGGGTTGTGGCAACACCGGCCGCTAGATACATTTGGGAGTTATGCCTCAGCAGCACCCCTGCTGCGACATCCCCATATTTGGTCAAAAAAAACCTCACAATCAAAAAGTTAAATTAAGCCCTTTGGGGATTAATTTTTAAGAAAAAACAGGGGTTAAAATTTGGTGTATAGGGGGGCAAAAAATACAGACCCCTTACTTTGTCCCCAAATTACCGACAATCAAAAAATTAAATTAACCTTTTGTACAAATATCGCACAGAAATCCCAAAGAAATTAGGCATATAGAGGACCAAAAAAAAACAGACACCCGTACTTTAGTCCAAATTACCGCGCAATCAAGAAGTGAAAAAAAGCCTTTTGTATGAAATATCGTACAGAAAAAAACAGAGATATTAGGATATAGAGGACAAAAAAATAAAGACACCCGTTTTTTTTGTCCAAATTACCGCCAATCAAGAAATTTGATTTAAGCCTTGTGTTGAAATATGGTACAAAAAAACAGATGAAATTTGGCGAAAAGGACCCAAAAATACAGACACCCTTATCTTTTCCCAAAATTTCTACACAATTAAGAATTAAAATAAGCCCTTTGGGGTGAAATACCCCCACAGAAAAACCAATTAATTAGGCCCTTTTACGGAAAGAAGAAGTACACCCTCCCCCGGGTTTAAAAGGGAATACCCAACAAAACTACAAGAAAATAAAAAACTGGGTTAAAAAAAGTGTGCAAGACACCACTTTTTAGGTTTTCCCCCCAGTCCCTGATAAAATGAGTTTTTTTTATAATGAGCTCAATATAGTGCAGGAGCAGCAGCAGCTAGATGCTTATGACAGGACACACAGAGAGATGTGTGAGGATTTAAGATGGCGTCCGTATTTATAGGGCTGTGATGTCACAGAAGCCCAGTGGTCGCTGATTGGCTTCATGTCTGCACATGTCATTGTGGGTGTTCCTTTCTTCTCCCAGATTCTCTTTCCCCATGTAACGCCATGTGCTCGCAGCCATTTTGCCAATAAAAAAAGACGCTTCGTTCCTGTGAATCGCCCTAAACTTTGGCTTCGTGCAGAACCAGTTTTCCTGAAATTTTAAACGAATTCTACTTTGTAAGAATCGATTCTCCCATCTCTATATATAATATATATGTAATGCATGTGTGTATGTATACAGTTCAAACCAGACGTTTACATACACTATATAAAAAGATACATATACATATGTGTATAGCTAGATGCATGTGTAGTTTTTATTTTACAGGTTTAATTTTATTTTGAGATGTTCTGAATACAAATTGCAGTTGAATATATATATATTTTATATATTTTATATATAAAATATATATATATAATAAAATATGTGTGTGTATATATATATATATATATATATATATATACACACATATATAAATCATCAGAGTATACAGCGGTCCCCAAAGTTAAATGGGCCTCAAGAAACAATATTTTCAAAATATTGCAGTCTACAGTATCTTGGAGCATTGTATCTTGACACCACACTCGCCACACACAGACACTGCCGATCCAAACCACATGTGTGTAACGGATATGGTAGTGGATCCTCTGAACCATCACAAGCGATGGCGTAAGCCACGCCAGGGAGCGGAGTCTAAGTAGGTCCGGTTTACACCAGAGCCCGCTGCAAAGCGGGATGGACTTGCTGCGGCGGATAACTACTACTTATTACTGACTTGCTTGCGGTGGCAGCCGAGGTGTTGCGTGGTACAGAATTGTGAAGCAGGCTCGTAGTCGGGGACAGGCAGAAGGTCAGTGCAGGCGGCAGTGGTTCGTAGTCGGGGACAGATTCATCGACGATATCTTATCACGGGAAGGTTTTCAAAAGAAAATTTTCCATTTTACAGAACTTGAATTTAATACATTTAATCTTAGTTTTAAAATTTTAGATTTCTTCTAATTCTTACCATTCCCTTTGATATCGGTATTGGCAAGTCAGGGTGGGGATTAAAAACTACCACTACCGAAAACCCACGCCACAAATTCCCCACGCAATGGAGGTTGCCACCTATACCCCTTTAAAAGGGACCCCACACAACCCTTTTCGACAAGTTCTTGGGAAAAATTCAAGGGAGGCCCCCTTTTGAAAACTGTTTTCGACTGGGCTACCCAAAAAAAATTTATTTTAAACTCTTCAATGCCGCGGGACCGGTTCCCTTTGCACCAAAAATCCATGTTAAACCGGATCAGGCGGGTCGCTAAGGCCTTTTGACTTTTGCGGCCCCCTTAACGCCCTCTTGGGCGTTTTAAAAGGGGACCCCGATCGGAGGGGTTACCGGGGGGGGCCCCCTCAATCCTATAAAAGGGGGGAAAAATCTGAAGGACTGCGGGTTATAGCCATTTTGTAAACCCAAAGAAAACTTTGGGGGCTACCAAACCCAAAACGGTCATTCGAGGGGGATTTTCTTTCGTGACTTTGGGGAAAAAAGAAAAATACGTTCTCCAATACACGGGGGGCAAAGACCTATCATTTTAAATGTTCATTAACGAAGCCCACACATGTGGTATATCTGATAACCTGTACTTTGGGGATGGGGGACGGGGAAAAACCCACAAGACACTGCGACTAGGAGGGGAAGCATTTGGGCGATTTTCGCTATCAACGCGATACACAATCCCCGTCATACACCTTAATACAGGGGGGGAACCCCAAAGCCTCAAATGGGGGCATTGTCGAGTCCCTCCCTCTCAAAGACGGGGGAAATTTGGACAAATTTTTACTGCAGAAGGAAGCTTCTGGACATTTTACCCTAAATACAAAGGCCCAAAGGGGTTAAAAAGACCATTTGGTTTTTCAAGCTATTTTAAAATTTTTTCTCTTTCTCTCCTGTGTACAATAACACTGTTGAACTAACTTGATTACTGACACAATATCCAAACAAATTTTATAAAACCCCTTTGGAGAATTGGAACAGATATCATTTTTTTTCCTCCCAATAAATTCTTTTCACTAGCGTTAACTGAGCAGCTCAGTCTGCTGCCCCTTGTCGCGTCCTGCAATATTTTGCTCACTGCGCATGCGCCCCTAACTAAGGGCCTTTCCGGCGCAGTTCCCCGCGGGGCACTATTTATGTCCGGAGGCCCGGAGCGCCCTTTTTTCTTCGCGCGCCGCCACTTCCGGGGTCTCAACACAGCCCACGCCCTTACAGGGGGGAATGTCTTACAGTTCGGGAAAAAAAATATAATTAAAATGGGTGTAAGCTTTGGGTGGGGGGGTCCTTTTGGGTTAGTCGTTTATCTTATGCCCTTTTTTGTTTTTGTCTTCCCCCAGCCTGGTCTTTACGGTTTACATGACAAACCTCAAGGCGGGATTGTGCTTAGAAACGTAAGGTATGCCTTTTTTGTTATTAAACACACCTCAATGATTCTGCATGATAACTACCATCAGGTATCTATTACCCCTTTTAATTTTTTGGGCCTTTCATTATTGCAACCTTGATTTGTCCTATAACCAGACCCCTTGTCCACTACATCTTTCCATACTGTCCCCGTGATTCTGGGTGATTTAAACATGTTTGGGGTGGGACCATGAGGGGTAATAGGTGTTTTTGAATTAGGGCAAGGTGGGACAGGAACGCCCCTTTTCGGGGGGATTTTCCTGTACTCCCAGTAGGTAAGGGGTTTCTAGTTTAAGGGGCCCGGGTTTTTTTAAACCTCGGGGGCCCACCCATTGGTTGTTTTTTTGCTCACAATTTTTTTTTAGTTTTTTGAGATAGACGTGATATAAATTTAATATTTAATAAAAGTTATTTTTTAGGACCGTTTTTCCTCTTAAAAATTGTCTTTGATAACCTTGGGGCAAGAGGTTTTTGGGACTATTGGTAGGGATCTGCTAGTCATTTTTTCTTTTTAGTTTAGGAAAAGGGAGAATTCAGGACAGGCGCAAGGGTTTTGGGGCAAGGACGGGGGCGGAAGGTACGGTACACAGTAACCCAAAAAAAGACACGGGAAACATTACTCTCAAGGCACAGGGCACTTCGATTGGGCAAAGTGTCAGGAAGGGGCAGGTTTTAAATGGGTAAACCCCGGTGAGACCAATCACGGCACACTGTCCTTTTAAAATTTTCCCCTTTAGTGCGGAGGCCGCGGCGGGAGGAAAAGGACGTGGTGGGGGTAGTGGGCACGCACTGCGGGGGTTTCCCCCACCCGGTCCCAGGCTGCGGGCCGGCCGCAGCTGGGGAAGCGCGGCGGTGCGGGTGTGCTGCGCCCCCGACAGGGGGGCGCAGGGACCCCCTAACATACCCCCCCCCCCATTGGCCTCCCCCCTTTCTGGCCCGCATAAACCTAGACAAGAGCCCCCCGATTTTGGATGTTTCCTCGGCTCCCCCACCCCCCTTCCCTGGCCCAAAACCCCTTTCCCAGTCAACCAAAAAAAATCGACTCCCCCTAACGTTTTCGGGCCAAAATTTATTTACAGAAAAAAACATTGGGGGATCAGCTATGGGAGACACAAACCGAGAAAAAAGGTTATGGAATAAAACCGGTTTCATAGGGAACTGGAAGGAGTTTGGGATGCGAAGTTGGGGGAGGGAGCTTTAGGCCCCCGGATTGATGCCGCTGGGTTTTAAAAGGGACCTAAAAAACCGGGGACCAGCTGTAGCTGGGGATTTTTTAAACGAAAAAACCCTGGCAGACGCCTTACCTTATCCCCTGGGACAAAAGAAGGGGGGGTCTTCTTTTCTTGTCCCTTGGGGCCCTTCATGACCCAAAGGGCCCTGAAGCAGAGTTTTTGGCCCCGGTCCCCTTTCCCAAATGGCAGATAGGTCGGGGACCGACTACCCACCACGGGACAGGGAGGGGGAAAGGGGCAGCGGAAGGGGTGGGGGGAAATCCCAACCAAAGACGATGAAGAAGGGGGACGCTCCAGCGGAATCAGAGTCCAGGGAATTATATGAAAACTTGTAGGAGAGAACAGAGGCCTCGCCAAAACCTTGAGATGAATTGAACTCCCCGATCCGAGAAAATATGGAGGGGAAGGCCTGAGACGGAAGATTGTTTAAAAAATAGTTTGGCGAGTAAGGAGCAGAAGTAGAACAGGCAGGGGAATGAAGTGTCCCAATTTTCGAAAAAAGTCAGGACCACCCAAAAACCTTTTATTACCGTCGAGGGAGGCAGTGGGTGATGTGCCATGAAATTTTGGGCCCCCAGGGACTTTAGGCCCCCGGCAAGGCGGGACAAACCCCGCAGGTTTTGAGGGCAGTGATTTTTTTGGGGGCCAGGGGGTACAGGCTTCCACGAACTCTTTCACATTTTTCGAGAGGGGCCACCAGTAAAAAACGGGAGATCAACAAACAAGACTTCCCCCCCCCTGGATGTCCAGCAATAGGGGGAGCAGTGGCCCCATTTCAGAATCCTAGCCGGATGCGGGGCGCCCATACGTTTTACCCGGAGGGCACCTTGGGGGGTGGGGGGAGCGCGATTCGGGAATTCTGGAGGTACTTTGGGGGAACGGCCTCCTCTTTCCACTTGCGTCAGCGGAGGGGAGAGGGCATGGGGCCTTGAGTTCTTCCTTGCGGGTGGGAAAATTGATAACATAATAAAACCGGGGCGAAAAAACAGAGACCACCTTTCTTGACGTGGGTTGAGACGTTGGCTGTCTGGGGGTTAGGGGATTTTTTGTGGTCTGTGAAATTTCACGGGATATTGAGACCCTCCAGGGGGTGGCACCACCCCTCCGAGCGAGCTTAGGCCAAAAGCCCTGATCCCGATGGATAGTTTTTTCCCGCCGTGAAAATTTTTGGAAAAAGAACCCCACGGTCCAAAAGTCTTGTTTGGGGCCCCCTTTTGGGTGGGGACTCCCCCACCCCCAGGGAAAGGGCGTTCTTCAAAGAAGAAGGGCTTCTCGGTATCAGGTTGCGAAAAACAGGGCAAGGCAAATGCTGCTTTCAGTTTGGGAAAAAAACTTCTTCGGGGCGGGTGGCCCAGTTTCGTTGGCAGTTTTTTTGGAAAGAGCCAAAATCGGTGCACCAACGTCGAAAGTGGGATAAATTTGTCTGTAGTAATTTGCAAACCCCAAGAAGCGCTGTATGGCCCAGAGGCCGACGGGTCGGGGCCAGGTAAACGGCAAAAATTTAGTGGGTTCCCATCGCAGGTCTTTGTCCGAGATGAATTCCGAGGAAAGGGGGAGTGTGGTTTTGGGGAAAAAACGGGAAATTTTCTAGTTTGGCAAAAAGAGGTTCTCAGCAGGCGTTTCGGCCCCTGGCGCCATGCTATTGGGGGGTCTCCCAAACGGCGAAAACCCAGAATGATCCAAGTAGAAACCACGCACCCAACAGGATCTCTAAAAATGTCTTGACAATTTTTGGAAGACGTGGGCGTTGCACAACCGAAAGGGGATCACTAAATACTCGAAGGGGCCCCTCACAGATTTAAGGCCGTCTTCCCCTTTTCACCCCTTCTCGATCTGGATGAGATTATGGCCCCCCGCAAATCCAAAATTGGAGAAGACTTTCTCCGGAGAAATCGAAAAAAGTTAGTAATCAAGGTAAAAGGGTACGATTTTTTAGTGATTTTTTTTAGACCGCATAGTCGAGCGGGGGCGTAAGGAACCTCCTTTTTCTCAAAAGAAGAACCGGAACCCGCCGGAGAAGTAGTTTGCGGATTAAGCCCCCTGTAAAATTTTCTTTAATGTTGGCAACATAGCCCGAGTCCGGGTACCGGAAAGGATAGACCCACCCTCGGTGGATTAGTCCCGGGCAGCGGTCTTAGGAAAACGTAGGGGCATGGGGAGGTAGGGGCCCCCTGCTTTTCCGAGAAACGCCCGAAGTCCGATCGGTGGGGGCAAGCGGTAAGGGGTTGAGAGGGGACCCCGGGGGGAATGGGGTGGCACCCAGGAGGTGCCGACAGGCAGTGAGAATGGCAATCTTGCACCAACGCAAAAAATTCGGGCCCTCTTCCCGTCGAGAAGGGGGGGGTTCCGAGCCACGGAACCCCAGGAGGACGTCGAGGAAAAAGGGGGGTACCGAAGAATAGTTTTTCTCCTTGTGTAAAGGGCCGACTTGCAGGACCCCCCGTTCTCTGGGGATAGGATGGAGTCACTCAAGAGTTCGCCACAAAAGACAGATGACCAAGGTTGGGCTAAGTGGACCACCGAGAGACGTTTTTGGCCCCCAAAGCATCATCCTAAAATTCCGGCGATCCGAATGAAGAAGGCAGCCCTTTAAATGAGTTCCGGAAAAATTTTTGACCCAACTGGAGCATAAAGCCGGGAAGGGATTTTTCAAACTGGGACGCCCATCCCCCGAAGCTAGGTGCGTGGTTTCACTGACGTTTCAGACGGGCGGGGGCAACCCCTGAGGAGGTTTGGGACTGCCGCAGTAGAGGCAAGGTTCCCCTCACGGCGAGTCAATTTTTGCGGAGTAGGTGGGGTCCGTCCCCTTGCATGGCCTTCCCGGTGGTGGGAAGGAGGCAGTAGAGGCCGAAAAAACCGGCGCAAGAGGGGTGACGACGTGTTTTAGGTTGGTAGCGTTTGACGGAGCTCCCCCGTTCCCCCGAGAAAACGGTATCAATCCGGGTGCCCGATGGTCGCTCACTCAATGAAGAAAGGAGAGTCCCCGGAAGGAAAGGGCACCTTAATTTTGGGGAGAGGCCCCCCTTGAACGTGGCCAAATGCGATCGTTCCTGCCCAAATCGGAAACTAGAGTGTGGAATTGCACGGGGTAGTTTAGGAGGGGTTCCCTGCTGGAGGTTCAGCAAAAGCGGTTCCGCTGAGGATGCGAGGTGGGTTTCCCCGCACACTTAGCCTCCCGAAAAAAAAAGTACCAGGTTTGCCGTGACAGGTCATCTTGATCCCCCAAAACGGAGTGCCCAGGCTAGGGGGTTTCCAGAAACGACTGACCACGAAGGGCCACTTGACCTTTCGACGGGAATGACTGACCATGAATTCCCGTGGAGTTAGCTTGGGTGATGAAACCTGCAGGGCCTTTTTGGTCCCCCCCCCAAAATTTCGTCGGCAAACAACTGAGCCGGGGGGGGTATTACTGGAGTTTGCTACAGGAGCTGCCACGGCAGCTGACTGCTGCTGCTGGGGGCGAGGAGCTGTTGAACATAAAGATAGCTGTTTAGCTGTTGTGCCTGTGACGATTGCTTGGGGTTGCCGGGCCCGATGGTGGTGATTCAGGAGCTCGGAAGAGGCACCTTGGGGGGAAACCATGGCCCAATTGAACTGTAAGGATTGGTAGTGGTCCTCTGAACCACCCCAAACGTGGCGTAAGCCACGCCGGGAGCGGGTCTAAGTGGTCCGGTTTTTTCCAGAACCCGCCGCAAAGCGGGGGACTTGTGGGTGATTACTACCCGGCGTATCCTGAGTGCTTGGCAGGGGGCAGCCAAAAGGTTTTGCGCGGTAAAGAATCAGAAACGGCCGTGTGGGGGACAGGGAGAAGGTCTGCGGGGGGCAGTGGTTGTGTCGGGGGCAGGCAGAAGATCAGGACAATGGCAATGGTTCATGGCGAGGGCGGGGGGTGGAAGGTAGGTACACATGAGACAAGACACCAGGAACGCTTCCTTCAAGGGACAGAGCCTATCGTTTTTCGGGGCTCAGGAAGGGGGGGCTTAATAGGGCGCGCCCCGGTGGACCAAAAAAGGGCACGTCCCTTTAATTTCCCCCGGAAATGCCCGCGGCAAGGGGCGCGCACGCACCCCGGCCGGCAGCAGGGGGCGCGGCCGGGACGGAATGGGGGTGGTGGGAAGTGGGAACAGAGCGCAGGGGTGTCTGGCCCCCCCTACCCGAACAAAGTGATTGGGAAAACCAACAAAGTCATGAAATATGGTTGAAATAGACCTTCTTCGTTTTCATTGGTTAAATTCTATACTACTCTCTACTTGCAGGGTGAAACTCCTTTTGGGGAGCAGATGGGGCCCCATTTTATTTTTTTTTTTGATACACCCGTGGAAAAAAATAACATAACCCAAAGTGAAATTTTTTCCCCAAAATAAAAAAAAAAAAACAATTCCGAAGTTCTGACTTTTATGGACCTAATTTTCTTCAATCTTCATTTTTCATTATGTTAAGTTACCCTTTGAAACCAATTAGCAGTATTTCATAGAATAATAGATTAAGTGTACAGTTGTTTTAACATACAATAGTTGTCCCAGAAGCAATGTGTGTTGAGGGACCACACACACACAAATACTTGCATATGACTGCTGGTTAGCTGCTTTCAGTAACACGTCTTCTCTGCCATTTGTGTCAACCAGTATTGTTACATTATACTCTACACCAATGTCATTGAAGTGGTATCATGGCAAACACAAACCCTATGCAATTGCTGGCAGGCAAAAATCATACTTTGAATAATCTCATTCTTGATTTCCTTACCTGACACAGGAGCAACTCACACAAAACATGCAGATTAATGACACATGAGTAGTGTTGAGCGATTATTATCGACAAAGTTAAAATCGGCACAGTTTTTATGGTGATCAGATTTTTTTAGATCATGCGATAATTTAGGTTAAAATCTGTGCATCATCTATTAAGATCGCGACATTTTCGGCGCTTCCTGTAATTTTGGCGGCCAGCAAATCAGATTACAGAATAGAGCAGGGTGAGATGTGTGTGCGACGTCATGACTGGGATGTGTATGGTTGCGATTGGCTGGAAAAATCACATGAACTCGTTTTACATAGAACAGCGTTTCCTGTTCAGCCTCAGTGTCTCTCAGCGTCTCAGAGCAGAAGGACGTGCGCTCTGATTGTGTTCAAACAGCTCAACAAAATTATTATATTTCTTCACAGAGAAACCTCTACTATTAGCTGTGATCCTTACAATTTAGTTAGATTAGAGATTGGAAGATTTTATATAGTTAGGTAGAGAATTTTAAAGGAGCATCTACCGCTGTAAAGTCACGGGGGGGGGGGGGGAGCGGAGGGGAGGGGCCTGCGGGCGAACACAGACAAGCTCTATAAAGAATACTGGATAAAGTTCACCAAGACTTAGTGTAGACATTGCAATAGCTTTATTATTAACAGTTTTCTATTGAAATATTTCCTGGATATTGGGCAGCCTGAACTTATAGGATACACATCTTTTTCTAGTAACTGCAGGTCTCTTTGTTAGGTGCAAAACTCCCCTTTATTATCAGTATACATTTCAGATAGGTGTTCATTTTCAATTTTGCCCAGTCCATCTTTGTTGATATATACACCTTGTACTTAAATTAGAATCCAGCAAGTCAGCACAGGTTGTTAGGTGCCAAAAATACCTCGTAATATCCGAATAAATTTCAGATACGTGTTTTTTGACTTTGGCGCACTACAGCTTTGTTCATTAAGGCACCTTGCACTTAAATGTGAATACTGCAATTTTATAGTCCCACAGTGAATTGATAGGTGCGAAAAAATACCTTTTATTACCGAATACATTTCAGATACGTGTTTTTTCACTTTGGCGCAGG